>PVIH01007447.1:18731-100383 GCA_004025045.1 Sigmodon hispidus | reverse complement strand
GGCTGTGTGGCTGTGTGGCTGGCCCCTGCTCCTCCTTCTCTTCTTTTCTTGTTCTTTGTTCTCTCCTCTCTTCTTGAGAGCCTCGATTTCTCCCATTTATTCTCTCTGCCTGGCAGCTCTGCCTAGGCCTCTCTCCTGGCCATTCAGCTCTTTATTAGACCAATCAGGTGTATTAGACAGGCAAAGTAACACAGATTTACAGAGTTAAATAAATGCAACATAAAAGAATGCAATACATCTTTGCATCATTAAACAAATGTTCGTAGCATAAATGAATGTAATACTTCTTAAACTAGTATTCCACGAGACTCTGCTGGAGAAAACTAATTTTCCTTAGCAAATGTTTATCAGTTGGAAATAGTTTCTGGGTTGGGGATAGGGACTTGGGTCCATTGGTACCCCATCTAGCTCAGACCTGAAGCACCATTTATTAATCTATTTGATAACTGTTTCTGATTGGGGGACCGAAATGTAGTATGTGTACCTTTGTGCAAGTGTCTTTGCATGACTTTGTGTGAGCATGTGTAGAGGCCAAAGGTCTATAAGTGCCAAGCGCCCCTCCCCCCCCTTTTTTTTGTTTGCCACAGTCTCTCTTTGACTAGTCAAGAGATCCCAAGCTAAGCTGGCCAGGAGCCTTTGGGATATTTCTAGCTCTCCCTTCCCAGAGTTAGTGTTGAAACTGGTGTCACTATGCGTGGCTTTTTGTTTTGGTTTTGCCCTTTAAATTCGTATTTGTTTTTTTTAAACTGCTGGTAAGTAAAATCTGTTTTCACTTTTGTGGTTCGTTTTTATTTAAATGGGCTTCGTTTCTAGAATACTTCCTGAGATTTTTACATTTCATGGGCAAGCATTTTCCTGCTTGAGCTAGCTCCCCAGACCTCACCAGCTATTTCAAGAAAATGCTCCGCAAAAGTCTCTTCTTCAGCCTCTGTACTACAGCTGTTCCCAGGCTCCTTCTCCCGCCTAGTCCTCCTAACAACTAGAGAAGGGTGGGAGGATGAAGTGACTAAGTGGAGCGGACTCCAAGCTCCTCAGGTACAGACACACAAAATCTTTACAGCCTGTCTTTGCTTAAACCCCATTATTGCGGTATGGATCTAGCCGGATGAAGCAAATGAGTAAACAATTCCGTGAAGGGTGTTATAGAATAGTCTGTAAATGGAAAGTCTAATTACCCTCCGATGGAGTTGTGCTATTTCTCCAACAAGAAAACAGGAGCTCCTAAGGAAAGTATGCCACACACGTGTTCATAGTGAAGAGGAAGCAGAGCCCTGCAAAATAGGAACTTGGCTTGGGAACTCTCTTGTAATCATTGTTGCTAACAATATCCGGCTTACACAGTTCAGCGGGGTTATCCACAAGAAAATGGTGTTAACCTGAAAAACCTCCACTGTACTAATTTCCCCGGGAGCTGCCCCTCCCTTCTGCTCCCTGGAAGTTTTGAGCCATTGGCAAAACGTTCTTCGCGGAATCCCAGCGGATTCAGTCCTCTCCCTCTACAGAGTCTCTGCCTCCCCACCCCCTCCGCCCCATCTCCTGAGACCCCTGGGGCCCACGGTGGACTACAACTCCCGGCGTGCCCCGCGCGCCCGGCGTTTCTCTGGGCTCCGCGCGTGGCGGCCACCGAGCGGCTGGGCGGGAGGTAAGTGATGGGCTCACAGGCCGTCCTGGGAACACGCCCGCCCTCCCTCCTCTCCAGGATGAAAGGAACCAGTGAGCACCAGGATAAGGACAAAAACAAAACAAGACAAAACAATCCAAATTACCTCCAAACGCCCGCCCCGCGGGCGCGCACTTTGTCACCTGGAGTGGAGCAGGGCAGAGCTGGCGGGACGGGACGGGGTGCTAGGCTCGGCGCCACACCCCTAGGAACTCCCACCCACGGCAGATTCTCAGCTGAAACTTTCCCCTCTGTCCCTCCGGTCACTGAGAGTTGCTTAGCTGACCGCTGGCCGGGAGGACGCGGTCCTTTGCCCTGGAGACGCCCTTCGGGACGCCTGCAGCCCTGCCCTCGGGGACTTCGGTCCAGCACGGGACCAGGCAGAAGATTCCTACAGGACAGCCTGGTTTTCCCGGGCCGTCTGTGCTTCCCGGAGGTGGGTGCAGGTCAATGTAGAAACCATCTCTCAGAGTACCTGGTCTCCTGTCCTTCATGAGTGGCCTCCCCTCCCCCACCCGAGGGCGCTTTCAAATGGTCCCAAAAGTTTTCAGTGCCAGAATCCTGAGGCTAGGGTATCCAAAATTACCCTCGTTCAGATGTACTGCCTTAGAAAGTCTTGTTTAGGTGCTCCCCTACACACACCACAACACACAGCAACACAAACCACATGTTTTATAATCTCAAAGCACATCACTTGCATACAACACACAGTGCCTCAGTTCACACAAATACAGTGTTGACATACATGTCCTTATAAGGGCTAATGTGCTTGTTAGAATAGGCAAAGAGAACTCAACACACACACAAACACCACATACATAATGTCAACTTATTTCCAAAGTTAGGAACCAGGTGGTATGTGAAACCTGATACCATCATTTAGGATATATTTGTGGCTCACTCTTGATGAAGTGGGCCCAATTTCCTTAACACTTCCAGAAATATATTTCTTTAAGAGGCAAACTTTTGGTCATAGCAGGAAGGAAGGGAGAGATGGTCTTTTTTTTTTTATGGAAGGGGAAGGTGCCTGGACAAGCTTCACAGAGCCCTTCCTCCTATGAGTGTTCCTGAGGAAGACTCAGGGTTCATACATCTGACTCTGCCTTGGAGAGTGGCCGTCAGAGCTGTGCTGTCAGGGCACTGTGCCCCTGGCTCCAGTGCCCGCCAGACTTACAATTCAGTGCCATTCCCTTTGGCTGTAGTTGGAAAGCAGGTAAGGAGTTTCACATCAAGTCCCAAAATGTGGGTCTGCTGAGGAGTTAGTGCTCCATCCCCCTCATATTGGTCATTCGTGAGAATTCACACACATGCTGACCGGAGCTCAAAACAGTACACAGAAATTTTGAACACTTAACAATTCACTCCTAAAAATGTATAGCTGCTTTTGCAATGAGGCAGGGGTAAAGCCCAATAAAGAGAGCCTTTGAAATATTGTGGTGCTTTGGGAAGCTGCAAATTTTTAATTGCATTCCTGAAACCAGATATGTGGCTTAGGAATTCAGGATCCAAATGTGTATTATATTTGTTGACCTTTGATCTCTACATGTCTTTAAGGACTAGTAAGGCAAAGGGAGGCAGATTCAGTTCTACCTAAAATCTACACGTCACACTTGAGAGGAACAAGGACCCTCAGGGTCCTTTTAAGGAATTTAAATTGTCCATATTTTGAGTGGATTTTGTTTTGTCATTGTCTTTTGGTTTGGGTTCTTGTTGGGGAAGGGTGTTGGGGATTGGTAGCTATCTTGAACTAAAAGTGTCAAAATGTTGATTGGTATGTATTTTTCTACTTATATACAAAATGTTTGTGAGGCTTATGAGACAGAATTGCCCCCACCCCCACCCCACAATTCCAGTAGCAGTTCCCCGCTGATCCAGGGCTCGGTAAGATTGACCCCCAGTAGCATCAAAAACTCACCCCCAGTCTCTTTGCTCTACCACTGAGTTTTCTGAATTGGGACTCTGATGATGGTAGGTGGCACATGTTAATTATATGTGACCTAGGCAATACCGCGTGCTCATGGCTTAGAACTGCTGGCTGAGTTGCGGCGCGGGGGGCGGGGGGGGGAGTAAGCTTTTCTTTATGAAACTGGGCTAAACCATTAAAATTAAATCTTGCTGGAGGTTTTGTTTTGTTTTTGTAGAATAAGATTTTGCTTGTTTTGGTTTCTGCTGGCTTCCTTGGGTGGAATGTGAACGTTTTCAGAAGCTCTACTGTTCTGTTTATACATTCTCTATGAAAGATGCTGCTTCCTACATTGTGGAGGGAAGGGATTCGCTGGCCCGGCCAGAGCTTTCCTTATCCTCACAAAGAGATTACTTAAAAGCCAGCTCTGGGAACTTTGTCTCCGCCTGTTAGGAAAAAAGAGGAAAGCATGACGGCAGCTTCTCAGTGTTCACTGTGTAGAGCCCCTAAGCCTTGGGTTTTCACTTATTTTTCCCACGGGGAAATAGTTTGAACTATGGCATGGTTATGCAGAAAACCAGTAAAGGTCTGTGTGGCCCCAGGGACAGAGAGGGAGAAAATGGCAGGCTACCCAGACAGCTTCTGTTTCTTTGTATAAGACGTGCAAGGAGAATTCTGCCTATTTGGAAGCAGTGATCGTTCCCTTTCACTCATCGTGCTGAGGGTAGTCAGCCAAAGTGAACAGGCACGCTGTAGCTTTAAAAAGTCAGCCATGAACCAGAAAGCAGTTGCGGCTTGTGTGTGTGATTCCTCACGTCATGTTGGCTGAGAGCCAGCCTGGTTTTATTTCACTGTGTCAAATTGTACCTCCTTATTGAATTCCTTTGCCAGACTACTTTGTGAAAGAAAGCACTGGGTTTTCTTTGGCTGTTCTTGATAAGCCTATACAAATGATATGTTTTAGTTGCTTCTAGGTAGGTTTTCTTTTTACTCTTTCAGGAAAAAAAAAAAAAAAGAAAAATAATAGTAGTGAGAATAAGACAATGTAGTGAGCTGTTGCAGAGCGCCGTTGTGAGTTGTTTTGTTTTGTTTCTGGGATGCTTAGAAAATGGTGAATGTGTAATAGTTTCCAACTAAAGTGCCATTCTTCTTGTGGCTGGAAGAGCAGCACTCTCTCCCAGGCTACTCTGACCGTGTGGATCTATGCTAATATCTATGTGTATGTTCAATGTTGGTTTCTTTAGCAGCAGTCTTAGAGAGTTAGCAACTGGAAGTTGTGTGTGTGTGTAGATTATTCCATATTTGCAATGTTGTTTGTTAATAATCCACTTCTGGAGAATGATAACATCTTATGAATATACTGAATGATGGACTTGCTGTCTCACAGTAATCCCTCCCGAGGAGGAGTGCTGATATCTGAAGTTATAACAGGGGGAATGTATTTAATTTATGGCTTCAGCTGAATGTAAAGAAACTCTGGACCAGGCTTTTTGTTTTCTTTTTTTTTTCCTTTAAGTCAGCACCCTCCCCTCATTTTGTTAATTGTATATTAGTTGTGGAGGTTTTTTATTTTTTACGTGCTCCTCATCTGATAAACATAAAGACAGGCATACATGTATCTCGAATGTTTTGATGATTTTACATAAATCTAATGAGCTTCCTCCCTCTTCCTCCAACACGCTTTCTGTGCTAAGAGAGAGAGAGAGACAGAGAGACAGAGACAGAGAGACAGAGACAGAGATAGAGACAGAGAGAGGGGATAGACAGAGAGAGGCAGAGAGACAGAAGCAGACACACACACACACACACACACACACACAGATTGAGTGATTCTGTTTAAGTCAGCGTGATCATCTCCCAGCGTTTTGCTGAGAATATATGAGTCAGGAGAATACTTTCTGACAAAAGCTTTAATGAAGTCCCTTCTGCACTTTATTGAAAACTGGAAGTGTGTGTGTGTGTGTGTGTGTGTGTGTGTGCATGTGCGCGTGTGTGTGGAGCGGGGGGGGGGTGTGTGTGTGTGTGAACAAACAAATAAAAAGCAGTAAAAGAAAAAGAAAGAAACACAGTCCATACTGAGAGGGGACCAGAAAGAAGCTTTTCTCTCCTTTGAGTCTAAGTCCCAATGTCTTCAGGGAGCAAAGCAGCCAGAGGAAGCAAGCCCTGCCAGGTCACACTCCTGGTTTGAAAAGAGGCTTTTTGCACACTCTTACTGTCAAGGTGGGGAGTGCACTGTAAATGAAAGCACCCAACCCATCATGTAGACCTTCAGGTTCCATCATATCTCTCCAGTCACTGGGCACTAGAGATTTAAACAGACAGAAGTGAACTGGTGTGAGCCGTAAAGGGGACCATTATGTTTCCAGTTGAGAATCTGTATCTCTCACTTTCTAAGAATTAAACGGAAGCTTTTTTCCCTTATTGATTAGTTGCGGAAGTAAAGGATCCTTGCAAGCCTTCCCATGCTCTCTGTTGACATGGACAACAAGGGAAATGGCTGTGTCGGTGTAAAAAAGTAAGTGAAGCCAGCTTCTGAGTTCTGCTTCTGCCAGCAACGCAGGGACCTGGAGTCTGTTTATATTCTTCTTAGCTGCTGTAGTACAGCACTGAGGGGGAGGGGTCCGTTCATAGCAGTGGCCACCACCCACCTGCCCCGTTCCCTTAGCTCCAGATTGTAATCTGGCTCAAGGACAAGAGGTAACTTGAGGAATCAGGACATGTGTGGAAGGCTGATGGCATCAGGCTGTGGATCAAGAAGCTTGAGAAACTGAGCCTACATGCTTATATGAAACTGAGCAGATAGATCCCACATTCATAGGCTGCTAGGGTAGGGGTACAAAAGAATTTGAGGTTTAGTGTTTGTTTTAAGAATGTTACCCCTAACTTCAAAGCTGACAGTGATAGTGACTGAGAAGAAGTTCACTTTAGTTAGATACTAAGATTAATAACTTCTCTGCTTGACTTTTCAAGTTTTTCTTGGTGCATACAGGGGGGGTCTCTTTGGATATCTCTCCTCACATTTGACATCCCAATTATGTTTGCTGTCTACAGGTTATGTGCTAGATTCTTCTTAATAGGAGCATACAAGGGAATTGTGTGGCTTAACATTTTCAGACTATTAGAAAAAAACCTAACTTGCAGGATATCTGTTAGTCCATTATGCTTTCTGAAGAATAATATTAAAATTGTCACCATCTTGGTTACAAGGAAGACAAAACTTCCAGGAGAGTATCACCATGCTCTTTTTGGCATTGTATTCAGGATCTTCTGCCCAGAAGCCAGCATAGGTGAACAAGGAGGCATGTGCTGTAGGATTATGAGTAGACTGCATATTTCGGTTTACAGAAACAATACATTAAAATTAACTTAATAAAATCTCTTTTAAAAACATTCTAGAAACTATTGTGTCACAACAGTGCTGCCATATTTCCCATTAGAGTTGAAGTAGAGCTGAGCTGTGTCAGGAATATTCTCTTCCGCTTTGTCCAGAGGGTATCCATGAGCTCTGTGTAGCCACTAACTTCGTACAGTATGAATAGTGTACCTGATGAAACTAACTTTTCATTCACTTTATTTCAGTCAATTTAAAGATGAAGATTGTAGTCAAACCTAGCAGTGAAGGCCTATAGAGCCAGCTGCTCAGGAGGCTGAGGCAGGTTGAAGGCCCAACATGGGTTCTAGAATGAGTTCAAGGCCAGCTTGAACAACTTAGGCTGGCCCTGTCTCAAAAACAGAAAGGAAAAGAGGAACATGGAGGAAGCCCAGAAGCCCAGTGGTAGAGAGCTCACTTAGCAAGGGTTGAACCCTAGATTTAATCTCCAACATCAACAACAACAACAAAACTTTATTGAAATAGAATGCATGTATATAACAAATTGCATGTGCTTCAAAGATAAATTTTGATAAGTTTTAGCATTTTTTTACCCATAAAGCCACTGCCAGACCCATCATGGCCACTTCCTCATAACCCTTAGCAGTCTCCCCTACCTGTTTCCTGTGTCCATATCCTAAGTCAACCATGGATAAGATAGAAGTCATTGTAAACTAGTTTGACTTTGATAGAATTTTGCATAAGTGAGTATGCATTATACATGTATAATATGCATATAAAACACGCATACACTGATATCTCAAGATAGTCTGTAATTTGTGCATATTACTGTATTACTGGTTCATTATCTTTTTTTAATTCAAAGTCTCACTATGGCACCATTGCTTCCTGGATCTTGTTATGTAAACCAGGCTGGCCTCAAACCCACAGAGATCTGCCTGCCTTTGCCAGTCTCTGCCTCCCAAGTGCTGGGATCAAAGCTTGAGTCACTGCTTTTTACTATAGAGAGTTATTTTATTATATAGGCACACCACTATTATCCAGCTATATGGTGACAGAGGATAGAATTGTTTCTATTTTTGTAGGTATTATGCAAAACAAGTTGCTTTGATTGCTCATGTTCAGGTTTTTTTTGTGAATAGGTACTTTATTTCATTTTTATATGTACTTAGGAAGAAATTTAAGTACTTGGCTATATGATACATACATGTCAAACTTTGTAATGAACCTTTTCCAAGTACATTACTATGAACGGTGCATATTTCAGCTGTCTCACTTTCTCATGAAATCTTTTTCCTTTTAGAGATAATGATGAGGGTTTAGTTTTCATTTTCCTGATGCCTTTTGATGATAGCTGTCTTCTCTGATGCTGATCTAATGTCCATGTGTCTTCTTGGGCACACTGTTGCTCAATTCTTTCACGTCAATTTGTATTGGCTTTTATTCATATTTGTTGTGTACAATTTTTATGTACAATGAAAACATTTTATTGGTTTAATATTTTTCATATTTGTGCTCTAGAATTTCTATGTATTATAAACATAGGTTCCTTATTATGACTTGCACATGGCTTTTATTGTTTTTTCTTTCAAGTGTTTGAAATTGAAAAAAGGGTTTTAATCACATTGGAGCCCCACTTATTTTTTTTTTTCTTTGTGGATAGTGCTTTGGGTATCATATTTTAAGAATTCACAGACCAAAGTCTTGGTAACTTTCTTCTAAAAGTTTGATAATTTCAGGTTTGGGGATTTAGAATTAGGATGTTAAAGTCACTGTGGAAGCCAAAGGAAGGTGTAGGATTCCCTGGAGCTGGGGTTACAGTCTGTTGAGAGTTGCCCAATGTGGGTGCTGAGAACCAAACCAGGTCCTCCATGAAAGCAGTCAGCACTCCTAACCACTCAGCTCTCTCTAAAGCCTCTCAAGTTAGTTTTTATGTGGAGTGTTAGTTGTACATTAAAGTGTTCCATTTGTTTAATTGTTTTGTGTGTGCTTGTGATGGTGATTTTTGTTTGGTTTTGGTTTTCTTGCCTATGGATAGCCAAATTTTCTAGCACTATTTGTTCAAATGCTTCTGCAACATTTTTAGCTGACAAATAATTGATTCTTTGTGTGGATCTATTACTAGACGGTTCTGTTTCATTGATTGTTTTCATACAGGTGTGCCAATGTAACAGTGCATTGATAATTGGAGCTGTGATAACTATATCCTCAAATCACGTGGTGTTAACTAACTTTGCTGTTAGTTTCTATGGTAATTTTGGTTCTTCGTATTTCCTTATGATTGTAGAATTGGTTGTCTTCCCTGAAATAGAGGAAGGAAGGAAGGAAGGAAGGAAGGAAGGAAAAAGGAGAGGGAGGGGGAAAGAGGGAGGGAGGAAAGTCTGGTGGTGTTTACATTGGCAAAACCTACCAAAATTTTACTTATAGCATTTGCATAAATTGTTTATGGGAGAATTGACAGTGACAATACTGTGTCCCCAACAAGTGAACACAGACCTGTTTCTCTATTTATGTAGGTCTTTAACTTCTCTTCACATGCTGTATAGATTTCTGAATGTTGGTCTTAAACACTTTTTACCTGGTGTGTCTAGATATTTCTTGTTTTTATGATATGATGGGTGTTACTGCTATTTGAATGTCAGTGATTTGTTATTAGTATATAGCTAGAATTTATTCTGTACATGGTCTTATTTTCTGCAATTTCATTAAACTTATTTCTAATCACTTTTTTAGAGAGTCTACAATATTTTAGAATCTGGACTATCATTCCTTGTACTTATATATAGTTTTACTTATTTCCTCAATTTCTATGTTTTTGTTTGTTATATTTTCTTCCATTTTTTAAAGTAGACTCTGGCAAAAAATTGGAAATGTTTTATTCTTTATTTTACCCTTTCTTTTACCCTCCCCCATATATAGATGTCTTAAGATTTTTTTTAAATTTGTATTCAACTTTGACTATGAGGCTTGGGTGACATTACATTTCCTGTACTTGGGATTTGTTTTGTTTCTTAGATCCATGAGTCTAGTTTTCATCACATTTGAAAAAAATATTTAATCATAATTATTCAAAAAATGCCCCCTTTCCCATTTATATATGTGTCTGACTTCTTGATATTTTCCCCACAAACCCCTAATGCTCTAATTTTGTAAGTATTTTTCTGTTTCATTTTGAGTAGTTTTTGGTGCTGCATGTTTAGTTTTACTTAATCTTGCCTCTTGCAATATATTTATCATCTCTAAAAATTAACCTTGGAGGTGTGTGTTTGTTCCAGATCCATGTCTTAATATAGATCATTTCTCTGGCTTCCTGACATGCATAGTATAGACATAAAACTTTAATCATTTGAATTAATTTCTCAGTTATAATTCACTGATGTTTTGTTCTTGATTGGATGGTAGGCAGAGTGAATTTTACTCTGTTCAGTGCTGGTTTTTTCTTAAATTCTTATAATTGCTTGATGTAGGTTCCTTGGTGCTGTTTTCTTGGGAACTGTTCATTCTTTCAAGTCTCTCTTCTAAGTCTTATGAGCCAGGACCAAAGCTGCATTTGATCTAGAACTGTTTCCTGGCCCTGAAGCAAGCGAGACTCTTTTTACTATTCCAGTGCTCTCGAATTATGACATTTTCCTCTCTGACATGTGAGAAAAATCCACTATTTTTGCCAATGCATGATCCCCAATGATTTTTTTCCCCTGACACTTCTGGGTGATTTTTTGTGCCCCACTTTCAGAAGGTTCTACAGAGATGCCAATGAGGATGCTGCTGACACTTTAGGGAAATCCTGTGCAGGTTTTTTTTTTAGTTAGTCCTTACATGTCTCTCTCTCCTCCTAACTGTTCAGGGTGCATACTGAAAACCTTCTCCAGGATCTAAGTGACTGTTCTTACCCTTCTTTGCCTTCTCCCAGGGTCATGATCCTTTAGTGACTATGACCAATGTTTTAAGTGCCATATTATTTTATATGTTCTGTCTGTTTGTTCAGTTGTCTTGTAAGAGTAGAAGAGTGAAAAGTAGACTTTTCATTCACGCTACGCGGCCACACATGACCATCTGTAACAATGGAGAGGGAAGAGTTAGGTTATCATGTTGACTCTCTAAAGGCATGAAACATTCTTAAAGATGTGGGTGCGCATTATAAGACATTTGGTAGCATCTGCAGCCTCTGATGTTGGGTCTTCATTATCCATAATCATCATGGCAATCAAGCATGCCTCTGGATACTATCAAAAGTCTCCCCTTGATCAAAATCATCCCTTACTGGGAACTGCTAGCCATTCTAAGCAAACCTGTGCGTGAAGAATATGTGTGACTTCTGGGCATCATGACTCATTTACATTCGGTGTACTGGTTCTTTCTGCTAAAAATGTAAAAGGACCACAAATTTTAAAAATATTTCAATCTGGAGAATTTTTCTTCCTTCTTTTGCTTCTTGTTTTATATATTACAGAAAAACGAGGGAAAGAGGAATAATAAAGCAAATGTTGTGAACTATTAAATTGGGGAATCTAAGTGACAGATATATGAAGTATTTGCACTATTCTTCAATTTTCTTTAAGTGTGAAATTACAGGAAAAAAAAAACACTTTGTGAAATGAAGAAAGTCAGAAGAAAAGAAGTGTCTCCCTTTAGGAAAAGGCAGTCCTATCAACCTAGATTAGGAAACCAGAGGCCAGCAAGCCTGACACTGAAAGTTGCATTTGAGACTTTGAATCAAGTCATAAATGTTCAGAACACTTGGATTTCACCTTGATTTTGCTTCCTAGCTATCAGAAGAAGAATTCTCACTTAATTTACCCATGCTTTGATTCCCTTCACGATGAAGAAAACACTGAAGATGTGGGAATCAAAAGAAAGTATGTGTGCAATGAATTATTCAGTGAATTGCAATGACAGTCGTTTTATCCCAGATCAGAAAGCATCGCAGTACCTACTGTGAGTCATGTCTACCTACTATGAGTCATGCCTTGTGCTGTCTTCACAAATACTATTTCATTTAATAGATGTATTCTTTGATATTCAAATATATTACACCATTTAACATGACTAACCAGGGGCTAGAAAAGTAACTATGTGAGATTATTTTTATTTGAAAATCACATGAGAAAGTGGCAAATCTGAGATCTGAACTCAGCTGTTTGAAATCCAGGATAGCTCATTTTCCTCCCAGACAGATTCTTCGAGACAGCAGTCCTTTCTATAGTCCAATAAGCTGGAGTGAGTCTGGATGTAGGCATTTTGGAGCAGACTTGTTTCAGAGTTGAACTAGGTTCTCTGTCATGGCTATACAAGAATAAAAGGAGCATTGAAACTCCAGTTTTACATCTTTGCCTTTTCATGTGTATTGACCTAAAAGGGAAAGGATACATGCTAAAACATATTCTTGATATTTCCAAGGCATTTTTAGTATGCTTACTCATTATTCACTATGTGTGGTACTATTTCATATAAGAACATTTTCATTTATTACCTTTATAAATTTAAACAAACGCCATAGAGGAGTTTTCTTCTTTGCTTGCTTCTTTCATTCATTCCTACTAAAATCTCCCAAACTTGAGCCCAAAACTCCTAGATTTCTAATATGGATCCTTTTTGAGATTTTGGTTATTTTGTATCTTCATCAGTTAGATGTTGGCAAGATAACAAGCAAAGCTTAGATTCCACTTGAATTCTTTCTGAAGGGCAAGAGGAAATGTGTTTTATGTTCATGATCTTCAACAGTAGAAACACTTACCATATGATAAACAAACAGAAAAATAGCCCAAACAGGACCCTCATTCCACTGAAGGTGATATTTATACAGCCAGTTAGCATGGGAGGAGGTACCTGGTATGGGCTATGTGAACAAGAAAATGCAGATCAAGTCACAGTCACAAACACATTCACTGCCAAATGTTTAAAAATATGAAAATACCTGTCATTATAAAGGGTGTGGATCTCTAAGATAGTAGTGGTCCAGAAGATAGATGTCTTTGGAAAATAGTTTATTATTATTTTCTAGCAACTATCGTATATCTCAGCAATTCCATATATGTATTATATATCTACATATATCTACATATATATCCTATAGGAATCAATTTTGAGCCAGCCACTTAGGTAATTTAAAAAATTTTCTAGAAGACATTTGTGAAACAAATGAAACAACTTTCAGTGATGTATTTTACTTAACTATGTTATTAAGGTAACATTTTGAAATATTTTACATTTTTATTGTACATAATAGGTTTATCAAATTGAACACCAACTTTTGTTAGATTTGCATTGGAATTTTATATAATTTACTCACTAGGGTAAGCATATACTCAGCCAACTCCCAAAATACTGATCTGCTGTCATTCTTTTTACTAGGCTGTGGGCTTCCAGGATTTACCAAGTATCTGACTCATCATAGAGCTGTTAAAATTTATTAGTTGGTAGTTGTAATTAAGCATGGACTGGATATATTCAGAAGGGGACATTTAAAAACAAGTAAGTAGGGCCCTGAATGTCTGTAAGAGAAACGGAGAAGAGGGTTTGTGGGACATAAGTGAAAGCATGTGCTTGGGGAAGTCAAGGATGTTGTCCATTTGTGTTTCAGTGTAAATCAAGTCTGTTTGAATCGCATCTCCGGATGCTAAGCTAAAAGAACTCAGAATAGACAGAAAGGTTGGTGAGTTATTTACTTCTCAACATTTCACTACTCGGGTTTGCTGCTGCTAAATGCACTCAATCCTTATTTAGTTGAATATTTTTTAAATTAAAAATATTCTGTCAACCTTGGAGCCATTTTTTTCTTTTCCTGGCAGCCTCCAGCTATATCTTTGCTTGTTGATATGATGGGAGATAGGTGGGGGATGGAGAGGAAGATATGTCTTGTTTAGTTGCTTAGTTTTTAGGTTTCTCATAAGCAAAGAGGTCAATAATAATTTATTAGAAACAGAGTTAAATTACTTTTAGCCAAAGGCTATTTTAAAACATAGGCAAGGAATAGGATAATTTGATTTAAAAATAAGTCATAAAAATAAAGGCAGTACAAAATTAGAATACATTTCTGAGTGTAAAAATAAGTAACGTTTAGAAATAGTTTCATGAAAAGAGCAGTGTGACAGATATATTGCCATAATCACTAGCCAGGATCTAAAGTGCCTTTTCTCTCTTAAATTGAAAAAGAGATATAATGGTTAAAAAAAAAAAAGTTGCGAAATTTGGGGCTGGAGAGATGGCTCAGCAGTTAAGAGCACCACCGTCTGCTCTTCCAGAGGACCCGGGTTAGAATCCCAGCACCCACATGGCAGCTAACAACTGTCTGTAGTTCCAGTTCCAGGCAAAACACCAAGGCAAATAAATAAATAAATAAAGTTTAAAAAAAAAGTTGTGAAATTTATATAGATTATATTTATCCACAGTGTCCTTGGCCAACCTTCCATTTGTGTGCCAGATACCTGAGAAGTGCAAACTTAAAGAAAGAGGGGTTTATTTGGGCTCATGTGTCCCAGAGGTTTTAGCCATAGTCACCTGTCTCCATGAGGGAAGACACAGCATTATGAGTGATGAGCATGCCCAATGGCAAAGTCTATCAACTCATGGAGTTAAATAGAGACTGGAAGAATGCAGGACAAGATTAACTTTCTTTTTTTTTAATTTGTTTATTTATTATTAAGTATACAGTACACAAAAGAGGGCACCAGATGTCATCATAGATGGCTGTGAGCCACCATGTGTTGCTGGGAACTGAACTCAGGTTCTCTGGAAGAATAGACAGTGCTCTTAACCTCTGAGCCATCTCTCCAGCCCCAAGATCAACTTTCTATGACATCTGCTCAGTGACCAACTTCTTCTAACTAGGCTCCACCCCTTAATTCAATCACCTGCCAGCATCAAATTATGGATCCATCAATGGGTTGATTCAGTGTCAAAGTTAAAGCTCTCAGGAGCCAGTCACCTTTGCACACCTCAACACATGAGCCCCTGAGGACCAGTGTGCTTCAGATCAAATCAAAGCACTCCACCTCTGGTTCCCAGAGGCTCATGTCATCCCATAATCTAAGATGCACCCAGTCAACACTATTCAACACTGTTTAAGTCCAAAGTTTCCTCTGAATCTTGATATAATCCTTATCTGTGAGCCCTTATAAACAAAATAAAATTTACATTTTTATAATATAAAACCACTCAGGGAATACTTCTAGTTTCAAAATAAGATATTTAGAGACTAGAGATGGAATGAAATCAAAGTAAAACCTATGGTAGGCCAAATATCAAGGCTATAGCTTGTTTAGGGTAGAAGGAGGTGAAGCCCAAAGAGCTTGGGCAGCCCTGCCCTGTGCTCCTGCTAATACAAGCCACGTAGTCCATCCCGAGCTTTTATCACTCACTATCACAGGTCTTCTAGGCAGACATTCATGTTAACTGGAGACATTCATCAACTTCTTGGGGTATCCCTTGTATCTTCAGATACACTCCCATAGCTTCATTCATTTTCCTCACTGGAGCTGCCCACAGGGAGTCCAGTCCTGCTATGCCCATCCTCCTCTCCAGAAGGCTCTATAACTCTACAATATTTCTTTCTACTTGCCTGCCAAGTCAGTAAGGCATGGTGACATGAGAGTTGGCCTCCTGCTCATGAAGCATCCAGGTCTCTTGGACTGTGATTGCTGTAGCTTTTGGATGTTAAGGAATTGTTCACTACATAGACTAGTGCAAATAGAATGTCCTAGAGTTATTATTCACTTCTCAAGGGAAAGTCTGTCAGAGGAATTTGCGTTTTGTATCAGTGACCATGCTTTTTCATGATGTGTCTACTCTCAAGTCTTCTTTCTTATTGCCCAGGACAAAGTACTTGGTTTCTTTTTAAGTGACTGATCTCTAGAAACTACAGTTTCTTTGAGTACAACACTGAGCACACACTTTTTTTTGGCAGTCTACTGGTTCTTCAAATACATCTACTCTGCTTTTGCTTCCAGTTTTCACTATGGTCCGTACTAGTAAATCATAGCCCTGCAACAGCATTGATGATGAGTAACTATAGATGCCCTCCGCTGGATTAATTAGTCCACTGCCTTTAAACTCAACCTTCTGTAGTCTCAAGGCATAGACAAGATGTAGACAAAGTGTTTACCAGAATATAACCCAAAGGCCTCTAGTCCAATTCCACTATAGTTCTGATCCTGTTACCTTACCAACACAGCACTTACTGCCTGAGGTTTACTCAGCTCTCTGGGAACATTTTCTGGTTGTCCATCAAACTCTTCTTAGAGCATTCTAGAACTCTCTAGCCTTTAGCTCCCATGTGCTTTCAAGTTCTTCCCACAAATGGATCCCCAGTTTTCTAGTCTAAATAGTCAAGTAAAGTTGTAGCAACAATGCCATTTCCTGGCTCCAGTTTTCTTTATCAAATATCAAGCCCAAGAATGTCAGGGCTTTGCACTGTTCATCACCTCATGGAATTGTTGAATAATGGATTTATAACACACCTAAGGGCATATCAAAGCACACTAGTTCTTGAAAGATTAGTGTGTTAGAATTTACTAGAGAACCCCCCTCTCATGTGTGTGTGTGTGTGTGTGTGTGTGTGTGTGTGTGTGTGTGTGTGTGTGTGAGTGTCTCTGGGAATGCTCTCACCAAGATTCTCAGAAGTGTGCAAACTGACATTGAGGATTAGCCCTCATAACCTTCTGCCTGACCTGCCCGCAGAGTCTGTAAATCATAAACACCATAAGATATATGTGAGCCAGATTCTGAGAACATTTCTACTATTTTTACTGGCCTCCATGGAAAGATAAATGGAGACTTTTTCTGCCAGCACTAAAAATTATGAAGTATTGTCTGGTTGGTGTAGTGGGCAACACATTAGTCTTACAAAGTTATGATTGTGCCAATATGAAAAAGCTCATAACTTCTCAGTAAATTTGCATATGTCTTTCAGTTTTTTATTTAGTGTATATCGATCATGATTATTTATTTTTATCTCTTTTTCTTTCCTTCTTTTTTTGAGACAGGGTTTTTTATTTTATTTTTTTCCCTTTAGTAGCTCTGGCTTTCCTGAAACTCACTCTGCAGGCCAGGCTAGTCTCGAACTCAGAGATCTGCCTGCTTCTACCTCCTGAGTAGTAGGATTAAAATCATGTAACACTGCTACCTGGCTCTATATCACTTCCTAGAAGTGAGTTATCTCACTTAGGTAGAAGGGTTTTCTAGTGGGAGTTATTCACTCATGATATATTTTTCATTGGTATATGATGCTTTTAACCATAAACCCATGGACTAAAAGATTACATTAAAACACTGACCTGATAAAGTAAAAAAAAAATTGAAACAAATTCTGACCCTGACTTTCTTGATAATATTTTGGATAAGGCATAATATACATATACATTTTTGAAGACATTATGCTTATAAAATACTCATAAATTTATCAAGTTCCTATGCATTTTTAAAGAAATGCTTCATTGTAATAGTATATAATAAGAATCAAAGAGACCGTGACACATTTCTGCCTGCTGTCTTATTTTATCAATGAAAAACTAGGGCTACAATGGAGTCACTATCTCAGACGTGTCTTGAACATTGCCATTTAAATTTCTTCTAGAATCTGATGTGTGCTTATGATAATATATCAGCAGAATGGCTCATTTATAGTGGAATAAAATTTTATATATCAGTTTGTCAACAAAAAAAGTCTTTGACGCAGATGTAGTATTTTCCTAGCATACAAATAGCCGTGTAAATTCACCCTCCAGACTTCCCCACTGTCAGACAGTAGTTAGTCTTGCTTCTCCGTAGTCTCTCTTTTTTTTTTTAACACAGTAAAATTTTAATACAGTATTCTGGATACAAGTAGAATAACACTAGGTAAGGACCATAGTTACCTCAGTGATCTGTGAGTATGGGTTGTGAGATCATCCAAGGTTTGGGATAGCCATTTCACATTTTTATCAGTGCTGACTAAATGCTAAAGCAATCTATTATGGAAAGTATAGGACTAACTTTCCATGGAAAACAATTATTTTAAGGTGATCTGTCCTCATTTAGTGGCAGTTGAGGTTAAGTCAAACACAGAAAGCCCTTACAAAGACTAAGAACAAAACAAAAACTTGTTTCTAGCCTTTGTTTTAGGTCACCTTAAATTTAATTTTCTTTTATGTATTTGCTAGCATTCATGTACAAATTCTTTCAGGCCAAAGTTTTAGCTTGGAAATATTGCCAACTGTTATGTCCAGCTTCAGAACATTCCCAAGCAGACACTTAGCTGTTTAAACAGTAAACTGTAAAACTTACTAAAAGTTTTCTCGTCCCTTAAAATTCAGTAGGTCCATTAACTGGAAGTAGCATTTACTAAATAATATTAGACAGCCTTAATTAAAGATAATGGATAAAGTATCTATATAGGCTCTCATACACAATCTAATTTCTCACTCTGTAAAAAATGATTACAGTATCTTTCAGGCTAGTCTCTTAAAGTTACCTTGAACTGTGCAGTGCTGTCTCAAACTGTTGTTGATGCCAGGCAGGGCCAGAAAACCCCTCCCTCTTTGAAGACCTAGCTTAGAAGCTGAAAGTGTAGAGTGACAGATGCTTTTTAAAATTATCCGTCTTCAACCATTCAAGTCAGACAGCTAACTAGGTCCTGTGTTGCATACATCCTAATTCATACTTTCTTACACCTCCGTTCCAGTATTACTTGTCCGTTTCTAATTCTGTTTCCCTCACATGATTGGCACCTTCCCAGGGGTAGAAACTGGGTGTTCTCTCTTTTATCCCTGCATCTAGTGCAATACTGAGAAGGCCATACAACTGAATGGTCAGTTGTAACAAGAGGTTTCTGGCCCGGTCTAGCCCATGGTTCATACCTGCCTGCTGCTGCTTATCAGTACCAGCAATCCCAAAGTCCCAAAGAAACATAGAGATGCTTATATTAATTTCATGCTGTTTGGCCTATGGTTCAGGCATATTGCTAGCTAGCTCTTTCATCTTAATTCAAACTATTTCCATGTATCTCTCCTGCCACATGGCCTGTGGCTTACCTATGTTCCTTTACATGTTGGTTCTTGGGCAGCTGGATAGTCTCTCTTGACTCCGCCCTCCTTCTCCCAGGACCTATGCTCCGATTTCCCCATCCACTCCTATGATATCTGCCATGGGCCAAAACAGTTCCTTTATTCAAAGAATGATATCCACAACATACAGAAAGACATTTCCACATCAGTCAGTATAATGGGAACAGCATGGATTTGCATTAAAGAATATCGGGAATGAGTGTTATTTGGGGTAAGTTTCTTCCTTTGCTTTGCTTTCCTAAAAGTGGGTGAAAGGTTCCAGTTCAGATGGGGTGATGTTTTGTGATCTATGAAAAGTGTAGTTCATCTTACCTAACAAGCTTTTGTGTGTCCACCTAAACCTGTGATAGACGCTGATAAATAACAGCAATGAAGTTAAACAGGTCTCTCTTCTTAGGACATGAATAGTCCTGTATTGTTAAATTTTTCTAAATTATCCCAGTCTTTTAGGCTATCAAACTAATCATAGACAGCTCATTAATGTATACTAATTGGTATACATTATGTGGATTCTCTCACTCTGCCTGTGAGAAAGTGATGGTTTCTCATTTCGCCTCAACACTTGTAGCCTACCACTAGCAGTTTTACCAACCTTTTTTTCCTACAGCATTTCAAATAGTCAAAAGCATTGCAGGATCATGGAAGTGATGATGTTACAAGACCCAATAGGAATTCAGAGAGCTTCCCATATCACATGAAATTACCCATTCTTTATGAAGACTGGTGGCTAACTGAAGTCAACTACAGGAAGTGTGAGCTAGGGTTTTTTTTTTCTTTTTTTCCCAGACACTTATAAGTCTGTTCAATGGAGCTTTGCTTATTGCAGAAATGAGGCTATTAGAAATCCTAACAGAGATGTTAGAATAGCAAATTCTGCAGATGCATTCTTTAACCATCATAATAACCAACCAAGGGAATAAATAACCAAGGGAAGGAAAGCAGAGTCTTGAAGGTTCCTCAGTATCAGCTCATCATTGTTTATTTTACAGGATGATGGGAGATCTCAGCACATGGATCATTAACCCCCATCAGCAATGGTATAAAATGTATAATTAGCGCTATGAAAATGAGGTCCTTCTTTCAGTACAACACACGTGTTAAGTGGTAGGATGTCATGCATGCAAAACACACAGGCTGTTGTGGTTGTTTTTTTGTTGTTGCTGTGTTTTGTCAACTTGATACAAGCTTTGAAGAGGGAGAAACAATTGAGATTAGTGCATTGGAGGCAACAGTTGAGGCAAGTACTCGGGCATTTCCTTGATTAAAGATTGATGTCAGAGGCCATGACCCATTATGAGTGGCACTACCCCTAGGCAGGTGGTCCCAGGGTCTAAAAAAATAAAATCAAACCTAAACAAGCAATGAGGAGCAAGCTAGTAGTCACCTCCCCACATACACACACACTGTTCTGCTTTGGGCCCTGCCCCGACTTCCTTTCATAATGGACTCTGGTATAGAAGTATAAGCCAAATAAACCCTTCTTACATTGCTCTTGGTCATAGTGCTTTTTCACAGCTATAGAAAAATCTAAGGACAGGCACACACTGCTTAAAGACTCAGGTTAAACTCAGGAAGGAAACTCTTCTAACTAGTAGGCATTGGTTCTAAATGACTGTAAATTAAGCTGTGCTGCGAAATGGCCAAGTGTCTGTCCATTGGTTAGGCATCTGCTCTCTTTTCTTTCACAACAGATTTTGAGTGGCTGGCTTGTTTGTTTAGTTGGTTGGTAGTAGTAGTTATTGTTTGTAATTAAATGTTTAAGTTCTTGATTTGAATGAAGCATTGTGTCTAGACTCTGGCCTTTTAGATATCTGAAGACCTACTAGGCTCTCTCAAAAAGTCTAGGTATTTTATTCTAACAACAGCAAAGATCTTTTAAACTTGCTGAGTGTTGAGACTTGCCGAATATAATTCCAGAATCACATTCTCAACACACTGTAGGTTTCATTTATCATCAAAACCTCTTGTCTCCCAAATGACTTCCCTCCTGTGCTTTGAGTTCCAGACCCATTAAATCTCATGACAAGAGCGCAGGGATTGTCTCAGTGGATGTGCCAACATCACTCAGTTTCATGGCTTCTCTACCCCTTCATTCTCTAGGTCTAGTCCTTGAGTATTTTAGCCCATGGCCCTCTCATTTTTATAGCTACTACATTGATTTGAGATTATGATTTCTACAGAGATGACTGCAGTAAATTTCTCATTCACATTCTTTTCCCCCTTTTTGTTACTCTTCCATACTCCACAAAATGTGGCTCTGACTAGATCACCCCTTCCTACAAGGCCATTTACCAACTTCCCATTTCTTTTAGCAAATGTATGGAATCTTTAGTGTGGCCTCCAGGACTGTCATGGGTCCTTAGCTGACTGCATCCCTACCACAGAGCTTGGAAATAGTCTTCATCTATTTTTTTTCCTTTTTTTAATTATTATTATTATGAACAAAGAAGTCACACTTTCTATCCTTGTATATCCTTATTCAAGGTCCCTTCCCCCTCCCATCACATCAGGTCATTCTCTCTTCTCCACATCTCCCCCCCACCACCCCATTCCCAGTCAGGTGGCAGGTGGTCCCAAGGTCCCACTGTCCCAATATTGCTTAGTTCAGTCTCTACTCCTGGCAGATCCAGTTTTCTCCCCACAACCTCAAGACTGAGTCAGGTGTTCCTCCAGGGGGAGTGGGATCCAAGGAGTCAGTCCAAGATGTTTCTGATACCAAGCTGTTCAGTGGTTGTGGTTTGCAGCTTGGGCATGCTTTGCTTTTTTCTTGTTTATTTGTTTGTTTGTTTAGAGTCCACTAATGAGTGAGTACATCCCCTGCTTATCTTTCTGTGTTTGTGATACCTCGCTCAGGAGGATATTCCTCAAATCTATCCATTTGCCTGCGAATTTTAGGATATCATTTTTTCTTACTGCTAAGTAGTACTCCATTGTGTAGATGTACCACGGTTTGTTAATTCATTCTTCAGTTGAGGGACATCTAGGTTGTTTCCAGGTTCTTGCTATTACAAATATTGCTGCTATGAACATAATTGAGCTAATGCCTTTGGAGTATGCCTGTGCATCTTTAGGGTATACACCCAGAAGTGGTATTGCTGGGTCCTTGGGGAGATTGATTCTCAGTTTTCTGAGAAACTGCCATACTGCATTCCAAAGTGGCTGAACAAGCTTACACTCCCACCAACAATGGAGGAGTGTTCCTCTTGCTCCGCATCCTCTCTAGCATAGGCTGTCCTCTGTGTCTTTTATCTTAGCCAATCTAACAGGTGTCAGGTGGTACCTCAGAGTTGTTTTGATTTGCATTTCTCTGGTGGCTAAAGATGACTTCATCTGATTTCTTTATACCTTAACTTCTGATGGCCTTTTAAACCTTGCTTCAGAGAAACCGTCTAGGCCTGACATGGTAGTGTTCTTCCTAGCTGTTTGTGTAACTTGCAGCTTACATCAACAGTATGTTGTTGATCAGTGTCCACTCTGAAATACTGCAGGGCACATAATGGTTGCTGTGCCTTGTGCTCCCACATGTATCTCTAGTTGGAGAGCAGAGGCCGTTGTCCTGAAGGACTTTCATTAAGGTCATGGGAATTTGCCACAGAATCAGGAAGTCTTTGAAGGATTTAATCAGAGAAACAATTGATGAGATGGACCTTCTGGGAACTACCTTGGATTAGGTATAGACTACTCCTGAAATTAATATGAAATAAAGTAAAGCCCCAGAAATGGCAGAGCATTGCTATTTTTTCCACACTGTACTTCTGTCCCTTCTTTCTAAACCTAGTGACAATTACTTGAGCCTCTCAAAAAGGCCTGATTTTCATCTGCTTAAATACTGTAATGCATTTTGAACAATGTTGTGTAGTAGTATGAGTTTCTAGCCTGTGCAGCCTGTGGTCCAGACCCACGGACTCACTGTCCTGCAGTCCCACAGAAACACACAGACACTTACATTAATTTTATGCTAATAAGCCTATTTCCCAGGCATATAACTTGCTAACTCTTAATTCTTATACTAACCCATGATTCTAATCTTGTTCAGCCATGTGGCTCGGTACCTTTTCTCAGAACAGCACAGTTGTCCTCTGCATCTGCTGGCTTCGCCTCTGGTCTCTCTGGCGTTTCTCTTTCATCTCCGCTCTGTTCTTCCTGTTCCCAGAGTTTTCTTAGTCTGGTAGCCCCACCCACACTTCCTGTCTGCTTTTGGCCAATCAGCTTTTTATTAAACCAGTAGGAGGGACAAATATTTACAGTGCACCAGAACATAATCCCACAGCAATGCTGGCTGACTACCTTAAGCACATGCTTGACATTTGGGATAATACAATGATAGTACAGTGAGAACCAGCCCAACTGCACATGTGTATCTTTGCTCCACATCTCTTTAAGTCAGTACTGAAGGTGCTGCAATGGTAATTCAAATGAAATATTGGTTCTGGGAACAGATTATAATTTAAACATGTCCTAGTGGTGCCAGGAAGTGCCTTAAAGCAGAGGCAACCCTTGAATTGGTAGGAATGGTAAAAATTCATAAAGTAGAGAGTGTCATAAGGGGTTGGGACAGAATGCAGCAGAGAGACATGATCTATTGAGAAATGGCTTTTCCTCTGAATCGAGAGATATTTGTTAGAGTCACATTGTAAAGTGAATATTCATATTGAAATAGCCCAGCAAAAATGACTGAACCACTCAAAATGTCTCTGGCTTTTTAAAAAAGTATTTGTAGGAATCATTTGTATTAAAAGTCAAACACTTTACTAAAGAAAGCATTGGCTACAGCTACACCAATATGAGTAATGATCACAAGAAACTAAGACCCAGAAGAGACATCATGAATCCTTCTGTGGGTAGACTGGGCTAGGCCCTGAGGGAAGTGAGTTCCCACTGAGCTGGCTCAGACCAGCCCTGGGAGGGAGGCAGTGAGCCTGTCCATATCTGTGTAGGTGCCATGCTGACAGCTTGGGTTTGTATTTTGCAGTTCCATGGAAAATGGAAGGCCTCCCGATCCTGCAGACTGGGCTGTGAGGGATGTCGTCAATTATTTCCGAACAGCAGGATTTGAAGAGCAAGCTAATGCTTTTCAGGAACAGGTAACTCAGACCGGAGAACCACTGTGTGACAGTTCCCTCCCTCCTCACACTGAGAAGGGAATGAAGAGGGAGACCAGAGAGCAGTGAGGGGACCGAGAGGCACCTAGATGGTAAGGAGGAGCAGGAGAGTGGCAGCTAGGGGTTCCTCCTACAAGAGGAAAGCCAGGGGCTGGAGCACAGCTGCAGAGAGACAGCCTAAGCTCACTTCCACCCGAGCCCTCTGAAGGACTGACTGCTCATGCTCAGGAGTGGAGGATCTCAGTCCTGTCTTCATTGCAGACACAGGAGGAAG
This sequence comes from Sigmodon hispidus, assembly GCA_004025045.1. Classification (NCBI taxonomy): domain Eukaryota; kingdom Metazoa; phylum Chordata; class Mammalia; order Rodentia; family Cricetidae; genus Sigmodon; species Sigmodon hispidus. Next base: position 76,075 of record PVIH01007447.1, on the reverse strand, counting down.
AAGGCAGCTGGAAAGAGGAAGATAGACTAGAGACACACAGCACTCTCCACCACACTGACTCCACTTCCAAGGGATGCTCAGCCCCAGTGATTTGCTTTGCAGGTGCTCATTAAGGTAGAGCCTAGGGTACAGAGTCAAGTTTAGGTGTGTGTGTCTGTGTGTGTGTGTGTGTGTGTGTGTGTGTGTGTGTGTGTGTCTGGGAGTAAGTTACTGGATTCTTTGAGTCTTTGTCTCACGTCTTTAACATGAGATTGTCCATACCTGATTGACAGGAATGTTGCTCTGACAATTTAAAAGAAAAAATACAAATTGCCCCCCTTTGGCACAGTGTTGATGTTAAAAAAAAATTTAATTTCTTACTTTTGGACCCAGAGGTTGACATCAGAGAAAGAGAGGAACAAGTGTCTATTCCCTGGGTGATTTATGACTCTGTCAAGTTAGCTGAGCCAGCATTACAGGATGGGCCCTCCTAGAGGCAGAAGGGGAGAACGTGAGGTCCATCAGACCACAAAGCTCTTATCCCTCTTGCAACAGAGACTGTAGTTTTCTAGGTATTAGCTTCACTGTCTCATAATCTAGTTGAGAGAATCAGAAACTGACGAGTGTTGTCTAGTTAACCATTTAACATCCCTACACCAGAGCTTATGAGTGAAGTGCAAATTCAAATAAACCTTTTAAATGTCACCTTTGCCTGTCTCTTCAAGTAATATTTCCTTAAAACTTGATCCTCATAGTTATGTCATTTTTTGCTAGTTTGGAAAATTTGCCAAGATAGAAGCTTAAATGACTTTACACCCACTAGAAGAATTAAAATTAGAAAGAGAGTTGCTGCCAAATGTGCATGTGTAGCAAAACAGGATGTTCCTACATTGCTGATGAGAGTGTAAAATAAACACCACTAGCAAGATCCAGCAGTTTCACTCCTGGGTATTTACCTAAGGAAAATGAAAGCATGTCTGTAAGGAGAATTGTAAAAAATTGTTGCTAGCAGCTTTTCTCATAGGTAGCAAAAACTGACATACATACATAATGGAATAGCACCCAGTAATGAAAACAAACGAATTCCTCATACACACAATGGTTTAGATGAGTCTCAATGACATTCACTTAATGAGAGAATCATTATACAACAGAATCCATGCCAAACGGGTTCACGTTAGAATCCTGACCGCTAAACAGGTAAACAGTCAAATTAAAAATTAAGTGCTTGGGTGTGAGTGGGGGGGGTGATTTGTGAAGAGATGTGAGGGAGCCTCCTGGTGATGCCAACATTCTATATGTTGATAAAGGCTAGAATTACTGGCAGCATGGGGGGGGGGCTCTTAAGAGTTGGTGTACTGGTTACTTGTATGTTGCTGGGGTAAAACACCATGACCAGGACAAGCTGTAAAAGAAAGATTTATTTGGGCTACGGTTCCACAGGGATAAGAGTCCATCATGGCAGAGAGGGACGGCTGCATGAGACAGGAATGGTAGCTGGAACAACGGGAAGCTGACATCTCGCATCTTGAACCTCACACACAAAGCAGAGAGAGGAGAAAGGAAGCAGGAAGACACTGTAAGCTCGCAATGCTTGTCCACACAAGGCCACATTTCCTAACCCTCCTCAGAGAACACCACAAACCAGGGACCAAGTGCTCAAATACCTGAGCCTAGGGGAAACATTCTCATCTAAACCCTCCTGTTAAGACTGGAAGAATATATATCCTGCATCCTGATGAAGCTATGGACTACAGGTGTCTGCACTAGTCACTGCATATGCACTGGCTTGTGCAAATTATTCACATTTTATGTTACATAGCATATAAATTTATATCATAAGGAAAAGAACTATAAGAATACTGAACAGTGCCAAAAAACTAAAGTGTTTAGTGGGAATATATTTAAGAAATAAGTTTAGAAAATTTCAATTATAGAATTTAAGATGTAGAATATAGACATTCACAAAAAGTCCTTTTCTTCATGCTTGAAAATTTTTGTATTAAAATTTTAGTGGAAAATAACAGCTTGGGTCAGAAAGTAGAAGCTAATCATCTAGAATATATTTTATTTTGTTTTTTTAATGGCACAATATCCATTTATGTCATTGAAATTGAGTATCTCTCTTCTAAAATTAAATTTAAGTAATACTGTAAAAGATTCACAAAAAAAAAGACTTAGATAAAAGTTCTCCTGGACAGGTTCCCAGATGCCCAGAGCCTTTCCAGGTTGTATTTTTGCTCAGACTCCTTCCAGACACCCATGTGAGGAGACAGCATTGGGCCTTACAGATTCTGTACACAGCCTTGCAAATGAGATTGACAATCACATAGCTTGGCCAGGAAGTGGCATTTCCTCTCAGGGATGACCTCATTCTGGCACTGGAGACACTGAGCTATAAATTAGAACATTTTGTTGAAAAATCCCTCACAACATCAAAGTATCTAGTCTGCCAAGTATAGAGCTTCATAAATGAATTCCCAGAATATGGGGTAAGTCCTAGAATTCAAGCTCCTTCATTCATGGGAGGGTAGCTCAGTGGGTAAGGAGAGGCCCTTGAATTAGTCTCTGGAGGTGACTCAGTTCTCTCTCCTGCTCTGACATTTTCATTCCCACGGAAGGAATTACAGGATGTCACTGAATAGGCTAGCATGGTATGCCATGTCATGCTATGATATATTCATGGGGACCGAGGCAAGTCCTCTAATATGTTTACCTGCATCTTTCACCCACATTTCACCTGCAACATCACTCTTGCAATTACCCTCAAGTCAACACTCACTAGTCATATCCTGATATGAACTCTGAAGGTCATCTCCAGCCCAAAGCTGTCTTTTCCAGGTACATAGTTAGGTCACAACAGCCAAAAAGCCATAACAAAACAGCTTTAAAGTCTCCCTGGGAAAAGGTTTGCCTTGTTGTTTGGCAGGAGCAGTGTAAAGACAGAGGGCAGCCACTAAACCACCCTTGAGAAGAACAGGTCCAGGACAGGCAGCACAGATGCAGGGGTTTAGAGAGACCATTGTTTCCGGGCTGATTCCTGCAGCCTGATGTTGGGTTTCCCTGTAACACCTACCATGAAAACCTAATGCTGTATGTGATGGTACTAGGAGGAAACAAGGCTTAGATGAGATCCCCAGGGTGGAGCCCTGTTATAGGATTAGCCCTCAGAAGACCTGAAGGGGTGGCACTATAGTGCTCTACCCCACATACAGCTTGAGCACAGGGTACTGGTCACCTGAGATTGACTCTTCTCTTTTGCATTATATGCTTCCTGCTTCCACTTAGCACTTAGAATTACCAAGTTTCCCTGTGGTGCAGGTATTTCCATCAGATTCTCTGGCAAGTCTTGCTTGAGCCAGAAGCATGTCATAGCACTACTATGAAGGGAGCCTAAGCCACTGTCCACCCACCATCATGACCAAGTATGGGTTCAGGCTGCATTGCTGGCTTCTGCATGACTAGGAATGTTGTTCTCTCTGCAGTCAGCTTGTGACTTCTGTCATTAGACTGCTGTTCCTCAACATCTAGGGACTTCAACTGTACTTGTTAACACTGGTTAGTGAAAGTGGGAGAGAAGGCAGGGTTGACCAGATGCCAGCACCATCTCTCCCACAGACAGATAAAGTACCTGTTTTCCCAAGTATCTTAGTAAGAGGCATGAGTGGGAGTCATGACATGGTTTATTTCCTCCTAATTTCTTTATGTTCACTGGGTGATCCTGGGACATTTGCTTTCCTAGGACTCATATTCTACACCATGAATATTAGGTTCAACATTAGAACATTGCCTAGCTCCTACTTTGAGTTCAAGGTGCCATTTTGAGACAGATTCTCCTGCTTTCAGTGGCATAGAACAAGATGAGAAAGACACTTTTGGCTTAGTGATTTTTTTTTAACTGAGTGATTAGAAAAATAACTGATGCTTACCTACCCATGGACATGGGTTGCCTAGTTTTTTAAGATCAAAATATGTCAAGAATTTTACTTTCTTAAGAGCTTTTGAGAGACTATTTTGACAATTCTCAGCAAAAGTACCTCCACCTACCTCAGAACATGGTGACGGGATTCATTCTGTCAAACTCTGCGGGCTAAATAAGCTGCAGTTCTGACTGAAGTAATGTCATCTGTCTTGACAGTGGCACTCACCCTGGATCTAATGACAGGTCACAAACATAGTCCTTCTAAGTGTCGCTTGGTTACTTGGCTTCTCCGTCTCTCTCACTGTGACTCACGTGTACTCAAGTATGTAAGGGAAAGATATGAAACAGTTGACATTCAGCCACTGTCATGTGCTTCAGACCATACAGAGTGCCCGTTCTTATGAGGAAGTGAGTGACGTCAGTCATTTTATTTCTGGAACACTATGTATCTCTGAGATCACTTCCCCCTCAGAATATCATGTCAAAATAACATGCAACTCAAAGTGACAAATTAATGGTCTTCTATTACCTTTCTCTTAGCCACAAAAAAAGCATCTTATCTGAAATACCTGTCTTGTTAAGTCATAATCTGAAACCTGAAGACTAGACTTTCTTTTCAGGTAGCTTGCAGCTGCTAACACAGATCAAACTTTTAAAGGTGCCATTTTAATAAAGATAAACAGAACTTGTATTGCTGCATGTTATCAGCTACACTAGCCACCTCAGAAGAGAGTGGGATCCCACCATAACAACGAGCTTGATGCTCAAAGTCGGCAGCTGCAATGCTTCTACATCCATGATTCTCATCAGACCAGTGACAAGCCCTGCTTTTGTAGGGCTTCATGTGTCTCTACCTCTGGAGCTGGACTTTGAAATATGTCAGAAGGTTCTGAGTACAAAGTTGTTCAAGTCTCTAGCTTCATGACAAATTCAGCTTTGAATGAGGCCAATTAAAACCTCACATCTTAGAAAAAAAATTTGTTTTCCTCAGCATTTTATAATACTAGTATTGAGTATTGAAAATATTCAAGGAACTCTGATATTTCTCAAGAATTGGTAGGACACAGAGATTTGCCTGCCTCTGCCTCCTGAGCTGGGATTAAAAGTGTGTGCCACCACTGCCTGTCCATAAAATACTTTTTAAAGTTAAAATGCAAGCAAAAGAGTAAGGCTAACAAAGTAGCCAGAGGGAGTTGATTGAAGGCAAAGTATGTAGTGAAAAATACCTAAAATGTTTTTATTTACATAGAATAAGCTAAAGTATCCAGAAGGAGTGAGGAAGAGAGGGAGGGAGGGAGGGAGGGAGAGAGAGAGAGAGCCCTAGATGTGGAACATTTACTTGTTTAGAGATTAACATAGTTGTGATAATAGTCATTAAAATAAAGATAAGAGTACTAAAGTAATAGTAACAATAAACATTAATGAAGTCACTTAAGACCATCACAGTCAGGAGAATCTTCTGAATAAAGTGCAGAATATACTATTTAGAGAGGAAAAACTAAACAAAATGCATTGAGTCATGAAACAATATTCTTTGTCTTGGCAACTCAAAGAAATTTGTATTAGGGATTGTTGAGCAGATCTGCAAGAGATGGAGGTGAAACGCAAACAGTGGATGAAAAAAGATTGATTTTGATTTGGCAAAGAGATCCTGGGGATCCACTGAGGGCCAGACATCTAATGTCTGAGGGATAGATGGAATCTGGCACCTATTTCCAACTCTTCTATTTGAACACTTGGACCTAAGCTGGTGGCAGTCTTTGGGAAATTATGGAACCTTTGGGAAGCAATTGAGAGAAGCCACCAATAGAAGTGGGGGAAAGACTATTGAGAGTCTTTAGAGTCTCTGAAGGGGATGGTTTTATGAAGAATGAACACAACAAGTTTAAAATATCTCAAAAAGTCATGTCCAGTGAGGTCTGGAAGTTGGCCTATGATATTTCAGTGGTGCAGGTGGGAGAGAGGTAGAGAACCCTTCCTTCCAACTTAAGGGAACGTGGAACCCACATAGTGCAGAGAGAGGCAGGCACTGGGAGATTGTATAGATGTGGGCTCTCTTCTGAGGCAGGAAATCTCTAGACTTACTTAAATGTAAGAAGTGGTCAAAAGAATTAGATGGATTAAAATGGCAGGGAATGGGGAACAGTTCAATGAAGCAGAGCTCCTCAGGCTCTGGGGCAGGGAGGAGGTCAGAACTGCTCTTGAAGGTGTCAGAATGTGGAGAAACTGGAGCTTTGCATCCCAAGGATGGAAATAGAAAATGGTGCAGTCACTCTGGAAAACTCTCCACTGGCTCTTCAGAAAATTAGACATAGAATTACCACAATCAAGCAGTTATTTAAAAAGAAAGGAAATGAGTAACTCAGATGCTTGCACTTGTGCAAGGCCATTGAAGCATCATTCACAATGACCAGGCAGAAGCAACCCAAATGCCCACGAACAGGTAAATAGATAAACAAAATATGGTGTGTGCATAAAATGGACCATTATTCATTCACAAAAAGGGATTAAGGTCAGATACAACAGGGATGAGTTTTGAGAACATGCTAAGTAATTGCTATATAATGCATCCATATGAAATATCTTGAGTAGGTTATTCATAGCTACAGAAAGAGATTATTGGTCACCAGGAACTGAGCCCAATCATAAAGTTTATGATTAGAATGACAGGAAAAATAATAAATTTAGTGATGATTACTGAACAACATGGTAAGGATGATGTTACTATACTGTAGTAATAAGTTTCTGGCCCAGCCTTTCTGGCTTAGCCCTGAGGTTCTGACCCCTCAGTTCCACAGAAACATACAGACACTTACATTAATTTTACATTGATTGACCTTTGTCCTAGGCATATAACTTGCTAACTCTTTACTCTTAAACTAACTCATGATTCTTATCTTGTTTAGCCTTGAGGCTTGGTACCTTTTCTCAGAGCATCATTTCAGCTTCTTCCCTCTACATCTACTGGCATCTCATTGTGATGTCTCCGTGGTGTCTTTCTGGCTTCTCTCTGGCATCTGCTTTTTCTGTTCCCAGAATTTTCTTAGTCTAGTAGCCCCGACCACACCTCCTGTCTTAATTTGGCCAATCAGCATTTTTATTAAGCCAGTAGGTGGGACAGTTACTTACAATGTAACAGCATAATCCCCCTATACTATACAATTAGAGATGGTTAGCAGCATATTTTATATGATACAAAATTTAATTAAACATTTGCAACTTGTAGCTATTATTGATTGGTGAATGGGTGTATGGGTGTATGATGTGGTGGAGCACATATGTGGAGACTAAATGACAACATTACGGAGTCAGTTTTCTCTACCACCCTTTACTTGGATTCTAGGAATGAACTCAGGTCACTGAGGGTTAGGGGAAAGTGCCTTTACCTGCTGATCCATCTCACCAGCCTGTAATATAAATTTTAATACAGTAAAAATTTCTAACGCAATCTTAACCATGATATCTAATGGTTCATTTGATTAATAAAATTTTCAAATGTCTTATTTTTAAAAAATGAAGGAATGATAAGACAGGGATGTTCTAAACTGAATTGGAGACATGGGTGATGATTAATTTTATGTGTTAACTTGACCAAACTATGGGATGCCCAGATAGCTAGAACAGCATTCCGGTCGGGGTGTATCTACAAGAGTGTTCATGGAGGAGATTAAAATTTGATTAGTACACTAAAGAAGTGTAATCTCACCAGTGTGAGTGAGCATCACCTAATGCAAAGATGACCCTAACAGAACACTAAGGTAGAATATCCTAGTTAACATTAACTGTCAACTTTACATAGTCAGCTGAAGAATGAGTCTCAATTGAGTAATATCAGCTGGGTCTGTGGGCATGTCTATGGGGGACTGTCTTGATCCGTAATTGTTTTAGGAGGGACTCACCCATGTGGGCAGTATTATTCTTTGCACAAGTAGTCCTGGACTGTCCAAGGAAAGTAGCTGACGTGAGCCTATAAGCAAGTCGCCAAGCAGCCTTCTTCCATGGTTTCTACTTGGGTTCCAGCCTCAGCTTCTTCGGTGACAGACCCTGATCTGGAAATATAAGCTGCATGTACTTTTCTGTCCTCAGTTACTTTTCATCAGAATGTTTTATCACAGCAACAGAAAGTAAACCAGAACATGGAGGAAGAATGAGCTTGCCCTTTGTGGCCTGAAGTATCTGTCCTGTGCCATCAAACATTGCAGCTCTTAGTTCTCAGGCCCTCCCATGCAGACAAGGACCTGCATCATCAACCATCCCCCACCTCAACCATTTTCATGTCTCCAGACTTTTGAATTAATACCACAGATTTCCTTGAAGTCCCAGTTATAGTTTAGACCTAACTTATCAACCCACATTTTGTACATTTCCTTGGAAGATCCAATGCACTCTGACTTTGAGAGACATTTAGGAACTTCCTGACAATTTCTTTTTGTTTGTTTTGTTTAACTAAACAGGAAGCAAATTCTTGTTAGAGTGAAAGGGAAGGGGTAGAGGTTTAATCAGAAGCCAGAGGACAGCAGTAATGGTTAAGAATCACCACCAAGGAGACTGGAAAGGAGATGATCAGAAGTAAATTGTCTCTCTGTTGTACCAACCCGGCTGAGGTTGTGCAGTATGTCAGCTTCACCATCTTGTTCTGTTGTTATCATCAGCGCTGGGTCTAGGAGTTAACAGATGCAGAATGGCTGACTCTTCCTGGCTTGTGGCCTGGGCACAAGAAGTCTCTGAGGGCTACTTTAGAGAATTAGTGAAAGAATGGCTTCCCCTGCCAGCCATGGGTTCCACACAGAAGGATGTGAAAGGGACTAAGGACAGTGCAGAGCACAGCTAAAATGAAAGGCTGATTTGTAAGAGTAGAGGGAGAGCAGACTGGAGCAGCTAGTTGGCTTTTGGTGCAGCAGAGGTCGGACTTGTCTAGCTGATAGCATTTCAGGAATAGGCTCTAAATGTAAGTAGAGTACTATTATAAACAAGTGGAAACATGGAAGATGGCACAGGCATTCCTTCCTCACAGCAACAGTCTGATGTGGTTGATGGAGATGATTTGCTTCACTCTATTTCAAAAGTCAAGAGGATGGGGCCTCTGTCGTTCTCTGTGGTAGGTTTGAAGATCCCCTGACACTAGGCAGTGGAAGGGGAAGAACAGGGCTGGGGGTCAGAGGCACCAAACATGTGGTTTCCTGGTCTGCCTGAAAGAGGTGCCCCTCTACCCTTCACATCTCAGTAACACGCCATGCCAAATTACAAAGAAGTCTGGGAAATGTGAAGTTATGTGTCCTGTGAAATGTGCATGGGATGCTTAGTGTCCATTGTGAACTTGACAGAGCCTAGAATCACCTGAAGTCTCAGGGTGTGCCTCTGGAGTTCATCTTGTTTGCCTTGACTGCGGTGGGAAGAACCACCACTGAAGGTGGGCCATCCAGGACGTGGAGCAAGGGAGCTGGGCAGCATCGTGGAGTCCTGCTTTCTTCTTCCTGACCATGGGAGTCACATGATCACAGGCTTCACGGTCTGCTGCCTTGATTCACCCACCATGATGGAGTAAACCTTCAACAGTAGTCCAGAATAAGTCCTCTCTCCTTTAAGTCGCTTTTATGAGGACATTTTGCCACAGCGACAAGAAAAAAATCAAGACAAGTAGTGAATACTCCTGCTGCTCTGGAGCTGCAGTGCCATTCCTTCTAAATAGTATTTGTTCTTTAGATATTGCTACTTAGTTTAGTTTTTAGATAAAGTTCCAAAAGCTTCACATTGACATATTAGCTAAAGTACATACTGAATGAGGGAGGAGTCAGCTTCTGATTCTGCCCCCTCCATGTGTCTATTAAAAAAAAAAAAAACCTTAGATTTGCCTCTGTCTCAGTTTCCTTGTTGAATGAATTTTATTTTCATCAGAAATGCACATATTATTTTAAAAATGAAGACAGCCCCCAATCTACCATCCCCATTCCCATGGGCTGTTATGCTGTAGGAATAGTAAATAACCAAGGGCAGGAGCTGAAAAGCTGTCTTTCAGTTAAAAGCACTGGCTGCTCTTCTAGAGGACCCATGTTCAATTCCCAGAAACTACAGTTTGCCTCACAACTGTGTGTACTCCGGTTCTAGGGTTAGGGTTAGAGTCTGACATCCTCTTCTGGCCTCTGCAGATACTGCATACAAGCAGTGCAAGCAGAATGCCCGTCCACATGAAACAGTAAAATAAAACAATTTAAAAATATCACAAGGCAAGTCACAGTGACACCCAGAAAGATAGTCAAAGAATTTACCCCCACAGTGACCCAAAGTGGATATTGCTGACTTGTGGCTGTTACAAACAAGGCAAATAATGGTTAAGCTACCCAAATGGTTTTTCTCGGTTAACAAGACACGGTGGGCTTATTTATTATGTATGTGTTTATCTTTGAATAAGATAAGATCTCTCCAGTTTTTGTAGTATCCATCTCAGTTTTCCCACCCTTGGGGGAGAAAGCAAGCACAGCACCAGCTGAGAGTTTGAAGAGTCACCGGCCTGAAGTGATGACCTCATAGTCACTCCCCCACAATGAGCAGCGAAGGCAAGGCAGGGGCGTGGTGGCATGTGAAGGGCTCACACACTGAAGAGGAATTTCTCCACCAGAAGAGGCTTCACTCCAAGAACCATGTGAGGAAATTCAAAGCTGTAAACTTAAATGATTGACCATCTTCCTTTCTGAAGTTATATGGAAATTCTTCAAAATCTCAACCCTTGGTAGGGCAAGGGTGTTTGAAGAAACATGGTGAATTATTACAAAGTACTAGGGGTGCCTCAGAATGCTTCCTCCTCTGATATCAAGAGGGCTTTTCACCAGTTGGCTCTGCAAGTACATCCAGACAAGAACCCAGGAGACAAGGAAGCCGCCGAGGAGAGATTCAAACAAGTAGCAGAAGCCTATCACGTCTTATCTGATGCCAAGAAGCGAAGAGACTATGACAGGTCCAGATTTAGCCGCACCAAAGGCGAACTCAGAGGTGATGGCCGTACCAAATGGGAGATCAGAGGTGATGGCCATAGCAAAGGTGAACTCAGAGGTGATGGCCGTACCAAATGGGAGATCAGAGGTGATGACCATAGCAAAGGTGAACTCAGAGGTGATGGCCGTACCAAATGGGAGATCAGAGGTGATGACCACAGCAAAGGGGAACTCAGAGGTGATGGCCGTACCAAATGGGAGACCAGAGGTGATGCCAGGGACAAAACCTATTTGGAGGAAGAAATATGCTTTCGGAGGCCACGCCGCACCTTCCAGAAGGTCACTGAAGATGAAGACCTCTTTTCAGGAGACTGTGTGTTCACTGGCCCTGTGGCTCAGTCCAGAAGGGCCACTCCCCCCTTCTTCAGTGTCACCCCCATCATGGACACAGGATTTTCTACTTTTGGGTCCCTAGGATCGAGACGGAGTCCTGCTGCCTCTGAGAACTGTGTACCATATGTAAGCCATGGAATGGGAAAGTTTAGACTGGTTACCACTTGTAGCCAGATAGTGAACGGTAAGAGAGTTGTCACAAAGAAAGTTGTAGAGAACATGAGAGGACCAATGAAAACAGAAAATGAACGTCTATTTCGTCGGAATTCTTCACGTAGTTGGTAAGGAACTGCCATTTCATTCTTCACCAGGATCATCAAATGAGATATGTGTGTCTTGATTTCCATCAAAGATCTGAGGGTTGGATGGCATAGACAAAGGTTGGCCTAGCCCAAAGGTCTCTTCACTGTGGTAGGAGTCATGTTAACACAGAAAGCCAGTGAGGAACAGAGCTGACCTTCCAGCCTGTCTTCTCACTCAGTGAGGAGGTGGGGAACACACACACCCCATACTGAAAGGCGGAATCCCAGTGGTCTCCCTCCATTGTCTCACTGCCCCTTGCCGTCTACCCCCAGGGGCCTCTGTTTCGGTGACTCTTCCTTTTCTTTTCTTAGCCCCTCCCACGTTCTCTCTCCCCATCTCACCTCTCTCCCTATGCGTTTCCTATGGCTCATATCATGATCAAGTCCAATTCAAGGGGCTATCTACATGTAGATCAATGCTGTCAGAGAGAGTGAGAAGCGTGGGTTAATTTTGTGTGTGGTGGGGTGGAAGGGAGAGGAGGCGGGAGGGGAGATTGTCTGTTCACAGATGTCTGTTATCTCAGAATCCTCCAGCAGTACAATCTAGTAGCTGCTTCCCCCATCTCACAGATGAGGAAATGAGGCCTAAAGAGATAGAGTAGCTTGTCCTTGGCCCTGCCTACTACTCAAGGGAAGTGCTCTCTTCTCTGGTCCCTTGATCTATCAATCTGGAGTCTCAGCTCAATTGGAAATTCAGACCTATCATCTCTACACCTTGCTCCAATGCATCAGAACTTGCTAGAACTTACTAAGTAGACTTACTAAGTTTTCACATTCTGGCCCAGCAGAAATTTGGAGTTTGCTTATACATGCAGACAGGAACACTGTAGCACAGTGGAACTAGAAAGCACTTGTCCATTAGCACAGAAATCCCAGGCTGTGGCTTGGATCTTTGTTCTTGCTTTAATTGTTGTGTGTTTACGAAATGGTGGTTGTTTGTTTGTTCTGAGCCTGTTGGTTCCATCTCACCCTCCAATCTCTATTAATAAACTGCCGGCAGCCTGGTGAGCTCCTCCTTAGAAATGAGCTCCATGGTTTCCAGTCAATGCTGATTAGCAAAAATTGGGTTTCATTTACAATTATAATCTATTATGGAAGTTAAATAGCAAATTATTAGCTCTTTTAATCAAAGGACTTTCCCATGGGTGAGATTTTGATGAGGCAAATGTTTTATGCAGTTCTTGAAATTTTTAATATTGGTGAACTTTCTCATCCTAAATGGGAATACACTTGCATCCTTCTAGCAAAGATGCAGAAAGGATGGCCTTGGGGCCAGGGGGCACTGGCTTCTTTTCTTGCTCATCATTTGCTAAGGAGAGGAAAACACTGTTTGGAGTAGGGGTGACTCAGTGAAGCTGGGGGTCCAAGGTTGCTAACATATTACTACATGCATTATTCAGAAAGGGCGTGTTGCTTAGTATCCACAGATGGGGCATCAAGCAGCCAAATGCATTAGAAGATGGATGTGGACATAGCTCAACCAAACAGAATCCCTGGTAGCTAAATTCTTGCCTGTGATTGCCTGTCCCCTAGGCTGTGTAATAGGATTCAAGCTGCCCTGCCTGACCATGAGCTCACAGCCACTGTCTGAGCTGCTAGAGTCAGGGTTAAAGGGGAAAGCTGTGCGAGTAGATGACAATACATTTCAAAACATGGACCCTTCTGCCCACTGCTCTGAGGTGAACTGCAATGTGCCTCAGGGACAAAGGGAAATCATCAAATTGCAACATAAAACATGATTTTCCATTTTGTCTCAAGTAAAATCCTGATCTCAGCGTTTTCACAGACACACTTGGCACAAAGGCTGAGCTGCAGAGGGGTGTTTGGCCAGCACTGATTTCTTCTTTCCACAATTCACTTTCAGTTAGTAAAGGAAGTTTGCTTGTGTGGAAATGAAAACAGCTGAAAGCAGAGGTGCTATTTGAAACATAAAGGGTTGTGTCTGAGGCAGGGCTCGGATCCATAGGCATTCCAAGTCCGAGTTCATCTCATCCAGAGCAGAGGCCACCAAACCTCAGACTACTGTGGCTACATCGTGTCCTGGGTTCTGCCGTGGTCATCTAGTGCCCTCTGCCATGTTCCTGGGCTTTCTTCGGAGACAACTCCTCTTAAGCAAGTTCATCTCAAAATAGTTAGTGAGCAATTCAAACTCTCCCAGGTTTTATCGACAGGCGGTCTTGATCACTAAGAACAGTTGACAGGAGGGAGGTGGGGGCCGGATTACAGTACAAGCTTTGGGTTGGTCATTGCCTTGTCTGTGAGTGATTTCCAGCTGCCCTGAAGCAGCGCTTTCCTCGTGTGCAGTGGTTGTCTCTCACAGGTCCAAATGGGATGTTTTTAGTAGTCAGAAACACTGTGAGGCAGCAATTCCTTGTTCTACTGTTTCACGGTAGGTGGCTGACCAGAAAAATGTGCTGTGGATAGCAGTGGAAGAGGATGACAAGGAAGTGTGTTTGTGTAGCTCAAGGAGTGCATGCAGAAAGGCCTCCTGGAATCCTGGGAAACCCCGTGTTTCCATATCTTCCAGGAGGAGACAAGATCAAGGGCCACAGAGTGGGGAACTCTCTAGCCCCTTTGACCTGGTGCTGTTTCTCTACACTCTTAGAGTCCAGCACAATTTCTCCACAGCCTGGCAAGGTCCATGAGAGTGGGAAGCAATGGCTTTGTTGGGAGGTAGAATGAACTCTTATGCAGTCACTGAAGTATCCACTTGTCTCTTCAGCTAAGTTGTGTCCAGGAGTATTCAGGCAAAATTATGAACAAAACTCTTAAGCACAGCTGACCCAAGTCTCCTAAAGAACCAGCCCTGCTTTAAGAGACACACAATGTCTTCCATAATCAGTAACAAAAGCATAATTACAGCTAGCATTCTGGGAGCTTCCTTCCCATAAATTCAAAGCACCTTCTCCAGTCAGACCATTTTTCATCTCTTTTGTGAGAAGCTCATTTTAACTTCCTCCTGTGTAGTCTCCAAAATACCTAAAGGACCCAAGGATGGACTCTGAAGCACCGGGGAAAAGGGATTGGCAGCTGGCAGGGTCCTACCCATCACAGCCTTGTTCTCAATCTGTTGAGAGAAAGTGTAGTAGAGAACCTCAGTGTGGAAAGACAGTGGTTTTCAGGTTGAGGGAGGACCAGAAGAAATATTCCCAAAGGATGAGCCATGCCTACTGTTGCCTACTATTGCAATTAGCAAGATTTCAACACTCAGCTAAGCCATCTAGATAACAAACATTAAGCAGAGGGGGCTGGGACCAAGGTTCAGGGATAGAGTGCTGGCCCCGTACTAATGCCCTTAAAGTCCTGGTTTGCTTCAGAGGGGAGATGGGGAGACAGCAGGAAGGGAGACAAAGGCTGTGGACAGACGAGTTTCAAATCCCATGCCTCCTTTTCTGGATTCTTTCTGTGCCAAGGCAGTAAACTTGCTCAGTCCTTGCTTGGCCTGGGAATTAAGATGATAATTTCTGCCTGTTGTAATTTATAGTAGTTTGGGAACTGAAGCATATAAGGAAGTCTAGTAAATTTTAATATATTTTATGGATGGAACATGTCCATATCTTTTTCAGAAGGAAGTTTTCTGATTGATGAGATGGGTACATACTATTTTAAATTTGCCCCTGAGTTTCTTAAGATTTGTGATAGGATCTTGAAAACAAGATCAGCTATAGATTGTGTTTAATCTCAAAACAAGGTGTTTTGAAATAGAAGATGAACAATCAAATAAAGATTTCATTTTGACACTATTTCAGTAGTTTTAGCTGGAGTCAAGCAGTGTACCTTCTACCTTCAGCCTCCATTATCTTCATTCCCAAGAGCTCCTGGGCTCACTCACATACTGGCTTCCCCTCTGTTTCCATTCCAGGAAATTGATGGAAAATCCCTGCTCTTGATGACGAGAAATGACGTGTTGACAGGACTTCAGTTAAAATTGGGGCCTGCTCTGAAAATCTATGAATATCATGTAAAACCTCTTCAGACCAAGCATTTAAAGAACAGCTCTTCATAGTAAAGTAAAATTGAGGTCTCAGTCCTCAAAACAACAATGCAATTTAGTTTCATGTTGTGAAACTTCTCAAACAGAATACATACATGTATATATGTAAAAAAAAAAATTCGATCCAACCAAGTGTTATCCTATTGGATAAACTAGGCAATCCATCGGCTGTCCTGATTCAGCCTGAAGGAGCAAAGACAAAATGTACATAAGATGGTTGTTATTGTTCTATCAAGTCACCATTGACTCCTAGATAGCCCTCCCCTCAGGAGTTTGAAATCACAAGAATTTTCTTTAGTTCATCATAGATTGTTTTCCATCAACTCCTTAAAAAAGAGGATGGATGTGGAATGGGTGGTTTGGATTATAGACTTAGAAATGGGTACAAACAAAACTCCGTGGGGAGGAGAAAAGAGGGAGTGCTGTCTCCCTTGAGTTGCTCTGCTCTTAGACATATGTTCCATGGATGGAATTGCCAACACCCTTTTATATAGAGGGTTTTCCACTTGACCTGCTTAAGGTTTCACGGGGATGTGCTGTGCTGTGTGTTTATCGACCATGCACCAGGCTTCCTTCAGGAGCAGAACTCTAAAAAGAGAAACTTGCTTTGCACTGGAGACAACCTTATAATCAACTCACTTTTGGGGGGCTGTATTTCCTGCTTACCTTGCTTCCTTGATGCTGAAGAAAGCATTTAGGGGCTTTGGGGTTTTGTTTGTTTGTTTGTTTTTACTTTATGGTTTATATTTATAATAATTTCATTCTGAAGCAATTTGCCAAGAGTCAATAGATCCCAAAGCTTTGTTAATAGCACAGAATATTTTTCTATATACATATCTATTCCTTCATGATTCTCTAATATTTTTTAATTGTCCTATACTGTGTTTGGTCCCTGGTTTGAGAACTTGTTTTTCAGAACTTGAAAAAGTGGGCTTGCTACATCTCTGTTCAAAGAGACACTTATGGAGTGATGTTTGTCCATGACTTGTTCAGCTGGTACTTTGTGATGGCAATAAAACACTACTTCCATTCACCAAGGATGACTTTGTTTTCTTCTCATTTGATCCCTTCCTTAGGATTAAAGGTTAAAATGACCTTAAAAACACAGGGAAAATGTTAAACTTTAAAAAAGAAAACCAGACAATGAATGAAATGGCCTAGTGAGTAAAAGGCTCTTGCTACCAAATCTGAGGACCTGAGTCCAAGCCCTGGGTGTACACATGAATGAGCATGTGCATATGCATGCATGCATACATATACACACACAAATAATGATTTTAAATTTTTAAATAAAACCAACACACAAATATTAAATTTAAATTTTTAAATAGAATTAAAT
Organism: Sigmodon hispidus; assembly: GCA_004025045.1. Taxonomy (NCBI): domain Eukaryota; kingdom Metazoa; phylum Chordata; class Mammalia; order Rodentia; family Cricetidae; genus Sigmodon; species Sigmodon hispidus. Next base: position 59,217 of record PVIH01007447.1, on the reverse strand, counting down.
TATGTAGACCTATATACAAATTGAGCCTCATATAAACAAAATCACCCCAACAGATCTCATTTCTTCTTATAGTTCACCCAGCAAATTTTGGGTGGCATTTTAACCAAGGATTTGTTTACTTGCCTGTCAGAGTCATGATTTGATACAAAGCTCAAGAGGGAGTCCATGGGCCTCTGAGTTTGCCTCTCCTACTTAAAGACTACCCCATTGCTCTATAGGGACTATTTCTCTGACGAACGTGAAATCTAATTCTATTATTTTAATTATTATATTTTATGTGTATAGATGTTTTGTCTACATGTATGTCTGGGTATTGTGTGTATCCCTGGTTTCTACAGAAGCCAAAAGAAGACATCCAATCTCCTGGAAATAGAGTTACAGATTATTGTGAACTGCCATGTGGGTGGTAGGAATCAACCCTTAGTCCTCTGGAAGAGCAGCCTGTGATCTTAACTGCTGAGCCGTCTCTCCAGTCCCAAGAACATAAAATCTAAAGATGAAAGGAGGAAAGACCTAGAAAATGGGATAGTTCAAAATTAAGAGATGCATCCCAGACTGGCGAAAGAACTCAGCAGGCAGAGTGCCTTCCTGGTACACACTGGTCATTAAATTTGATGGCCAACACCACGTAATCTGGGCATTTTATAATCCTAGCACTTGGAGGTATGTGGCTCAGGAGTTCAATCCAGTCTGGGCTACATAGTGAATTTGAGGCTAGCCTGGGTTATAGGACACACATTGCATTTTAAATTACTTCAGTTAAGGAGTTCATGGGGTGTCTAGAACTTAAATGTCTAGTCCCAAACTCCTACCTAGGGCACAGGCCCAATAGGCAGAAGAACCCAGTTAGGCACTAGGAAAAGTGGCAGAGGCAGTTAAGGCAGCAGCCTGTGGAGACCTGGATGGAGAGGAGGTGGAGGAAAGTGGAAGGGAGAACATGATTAAACCTTACAAAGGGATAGCTCAAGGAATGCTCAGACCTCATCTGCTCCAGCACCTCTGTGTTAACTGGAAACAGGTCCCTTATGAGGGACAGGGACTGCCCACGTCTCCCTCATTACTACTGTGTCCCCAAGTGTCTAGAGAAGGGGAGTGGGGAGTTGCCATTGGCGAGGCTAAGCCTACAGCGCCTCCTGTCTTCAGCATTGTACAGCACAAAACTGTTGTCTCCACACAATCCCAAACAGCAGAGGGAAGGAGGGAGCAGAGGAATAGAAGTTTATTCTTTTAGGATCGTGTTCTCAACCTTCCTAATGCTGTGATCCTTTAATACAGTTCCTTATGGTATGACCCCAAGCCATAAGATTATTTCTTTGCTACTTCATAACTGTAATTTTGCAACTCTTATGAATTCTAATGTCAACATTTGATATGCAGGATATCCCACAGAATGACAGCCTCTATTTTTGGACCTTTCTTCCACCTCATCCTACATCTTGCTGAGCAGAACCCAATCTCTTTGCTATTCATAAATTACAAAGGACACTAGAAATATTCTTTTCCTGGAAACCTAGTTAAGAGCCCATGCCTCATTAGTCTGTTACAAAACTAAAATAAATTTGCCCTAACCCAGCTTATATGAGCAATAAAATCTGACCCCAGATGGACTCTTTATATAATGAACTATACCCTAACTCAATTTATGGGCAATTTGTAACCTAAACCAAAGAAAGAAAAATCATAGAACTAAGCAACTGAGCCTCAGCCAATCCCAAACTGAAGATCAAATCCCTGACAAAGCATTGCACCTAACTGGAAAACTGGGTAACCTCTCTATGTGATTTCCCTTTTGGTTATGAAAATGGCTCCTTATCATAAGAAGGCATCCTACAGCATCCTCAGACTGCATCCATACCCATTTCTAGAACCTGTTTCTTGCTCAAGATTTCATAAATTTCAGGGTTTTTTTTTTAATACATATGAGAAATAAGGGGTATTTGGTAACGACTTGTATTTCTACCATCAGTGGATAACTAAACACTTAGAGCAAATGATACAGCATTTTTAACTATTTTTCTCTAGGTTGAGCTTAGCATAGCCTAACTCAGCCTCAGCATAGAATTTCTCTGTGTGTGTTGAAGACAGATTGTTGAAAAGCAAATGGAAAAAGATAAAAAGCATCCCTCAGCTAAGAACACCTTTCACACAAAACCAGTAAATTAAAGCTTGCATGCTCTCACAGGCTGAAGGAAGGGCCCATAGCATGCAGAATGAATGAACGCTGTAGAGGAGCTGAAGGTGCTCTGTCTCTTCCCATCAGGGACAGTTGCTGTCACTGAAATAGCCCACCAGGTTAGCTGACGTTCCACATGGAGGAGTTTTTGGTCCCTCGTACTGGATTTCTGTGAGTGTGGCCTTGGTCTACAACTGGTCACTAAAGCATTTGCCATATGGGGACACATACCATGTATGCAGAGGGAAAGTGCTGTATATTGAAAAAATATATCATAATCTATTTTATGATAAAAAAAATCATGTGAGATCTGATGGGTATGAATTTTAACCACATAGGCAAACAGGACACTAGAATCAGGGAGATTCAAGGAAGTCCCTGCAGTTCTACCAAACACACACACACACACACACACACACAATCTGAATGTTGAATTCAGGCCCTACAAATTAGATGTAATGGGCTGGTAAGTCTAGGCCACAAGCTGACCACTATTAAGTACAATCTAAACTGACACATGCTTTCTTTACTTTAGCCAGTGTGTGTGTGTGTGTGTGTGTGTGTGTGTCTGTGTGTCTGTGTGTGTGTGTCTGTGTGTGTTTAAATGGCATTGGGATATTTCCAATGGGGCTGAAAATTCCATTGTGTTAATAATGCTTTCCATTTTAGCTCAACACTTTTGCAGTAATTGGATTCCAAAGGCATTTGAGTTTTAGACACTAACTCTGCCCTACACTATTTTAATAACAAAAAATTCAGAGCCTTTTTTGATTAAGTTAATTCTGGAGTTAGAGATTGCATGCCAATTTAATTGAAAAGAAATAAGCTGGCATATTGCACCAGAGAGGCACAAGCATTATTTTAAAAAAAATTTAAATTAAAATATAATTACATAATTTTCCCCTTTCTCTTTCTTCCCTCCAACCCTTTGTGAGGATCATTTTGGAAGTGGATAGTTAACGGACATGAATGTGAAGAAAAGAAGTCAATTGGCACAGTTTTTATTTTTAACAAACAAAATATATAAACATAGGTTTCTTTGTCCTTGGAGTCTAGTATATGTTGTCAGGAATGCAAATCATCTTGTGACTGCATTAGTGAAATTTATCTTTGGAGAATTTAATTTGCACAAGTCTAATAAACCACAGTTGCCCAACCACTTCCAGATTGATTTGGAAGCCAAAGGAGAAAGTACTTACTGGTACTTGCAAATGGGATCTGCAAGGGTCAGACCTGGGCTCAGAGCCATGAAGTGCTTTTCTGTAATGATGTAGAGAATGAAGTTAAATGTTCAAAGAGCTGACTGCTTCAGGACCGAAATGCCTCTTAGGAAATACTTGTTCATTCTGCTTCTAAATGGGGAAGAGAAACCCCTGAAAGATGAGGCCATACATTGTGCACACTAACAAAACCCCTGTTAGCTCAATGCCGGAGTCCCATAGGCAATAAAACAACCTGGATACCATTTCTGGCCAATTGTGGCAGTGTGATATTGAAAGATAATGAAATCCAAGTTCATCTGGTGATCCTGCCAATTTGCCTCTTACAATCACATAGAGGCAACAAACCCTGAGGGAGAGTTGGGTATAGACTAGCAATGATGTCCAGTGATGAAGCACCCTGCCAGTGAGATCACAGAAGTCTTTGGTTACCCACAGCAGGTAGCTAAACTCTGTGCTCCTATTAGGTGAGGCATTCCTTTATGGCTTTTCTTAAGGAAGAATCAGAAAAGCTTGGTATAAGAAGCCTTCTTCAGTTAGAAAATGCTTCCTCTTCTGCAGAGTAAGATCACAGGCTGGCCCACCTCCTCGGCACCAACCCACAGGTGGGGTTGGTAAGAATGTTATGAGCAGATGCCAGAATTGTGCTGCACCTACTTAAGCAAGAATCCAGTCCCGCCACTCACTTGACACAGGTGAGTGGTAAACAATGCTAAATGCAACAGTTATTTGCAAGAATTACATTGTCTGGGAAGCTAGATCTGTGCACCACCAGCTAAGGAAGAATGTGCAGTCAGATGGCTATGGCTATTCTCTCAGGCACTACCCATGGAGCATCATGGCTTAGAGACTATTAAGCTTCTATAAAAATGAGATTAAGCAATGAAAATAAGCTTTCTAGAGGGACCTCCAGCTCTAGCAAGGCGACCTATGTTAAACATCATCTTTGTAAACAAAAGGCAGCAGAGACATTTGGTAAATTGGGTTTCATATACTTCTCTCGGTGGATTGTGCTCAACTTATACATACTGGAAACAAGCTGACTTGAAAATAATACTACAAGACTTGTGAGATCATTCTGAGGAACAGCCAGGGGAACTTAGGAAGCATCCAGCAGCTCCTGCCTTGGGAGAACTGGTGTTTGGGGTGGCCTTCTCTCCACCATGCTCAAAGGCAATAGTTCCAGGTGGATGCCCTGTGCAGCGGAGGGAAGGCACAGGGGTGGTTCACAGGAACTTGCACTTCCACAGACATTCCTCAAGCAGCCTTTATGAGGATTTGAGGCATTTGACAATAGCATCTGCAAAGGAAATGTGGAACCATGGCCTTTATTTCAGGCATCCATGGGTCTAATCAATCAGCATCACCAGGACAAATGCTGGGGAAAACAGCAGTCCTGACATTAGTCCCATGAGGTCAGTGGGGAAGTGAATGAGTACCATAGCAGTCATTGGAATTACACACATAAGTACACTCAACATACGGTTCTATTGCTAAGATGTCTCCTCACTTCAAACCTAGAACCATCTCAGAGTTAACAGGTGCTTAGCTCAGACAGTGCCTCTGTGGATGAGCACTGATGTTGCTCAGAATTAAAATAGTATCACTCCCTTTAGGCTGTTAAATAGTTTTAGGTGTTTATATCTTCATAAGGGCACATAAACCAAAACAAATGAAATCAATCAAAAAAGAAAAACACCACTTAAGTTCCTTGTAAAAGTGTTACAATCAGTTAAAGGAAAGCATTGACAAGAAAATCACACATAAATGTGTGCTGGGCTTCAGAATCCCGAGGAGTTCATTTGAGGCACTGGTCAGTTTAAAGATGTCTCATCTCCAGCCTGAAGGGCACAATTAAAATGTATTTGTGAGATTAATGAAAGAGAGACTGTGAGACCCCTTTCTAATCATGATGAAGTTGGAGGGTATGAGTCAACAGCAAACAGCCAAAACAATTTAAAAATTAAAATTCTGAATAAAATGTACTCATTAATTTGAGCCAATTTGGTTGACACTAATATGCTTGATTATCTGTTTGCATAGACTTGCATAATGAATTGTTAATGCTTAGGTAACATATCCAGCCATCATAAAGTCTATGTGTTACCAATCACCTATGGTATATGCAGAATAAAGACTTGATGAACATAGGCTTTATCCACCTACAACTTCAAACTGCAAACTTTCAGAGATATAAATCCCCAACCGAAGAGGAATACTGGCTTCTGGCCTCAGATTTATTTCTAAATTGTCTACAAGACTACTTTGTACAATCTCTGAATATTTTTTCCACATATCTAAAATAAATAAGTACAAGTTTGTTTTCACTCTGAAATTTTATTATGTCCTAATACATGGTCTGAGCTCTGTGTATTTCTGCTCCCCACCATTTAATTGCCTCTCAATGGTACATCACATTCACAGAGTTTCCCCTTAATAAGAGTTCTAAGAATTTGATTTGATTATGGGTCCCTCTGGACTATTCTAGGAACAGCTATTTTCCTTGAAAAGTGCCAAGTTTGCTGATTACACAGTCCTATAACTTACAGTCGAAATCACTCCTGTTGTGTTTTCTGGGCAGTTGTTCCCCTGGGAATATGCTATACAATCTAGAGTTGATACTGGAAAGCATCAGTTTTTAAATGTCAAGGTAAATAGATCCTTTCAATTATCACCCTGAGTTATGGAACCCAAATGCTCTGCCTTCTTGGAGCAAAATTCCACATAAGTCAGGTGTTTAAAGGCCACACTTTATCTTTAGGACAGCACCCTATTATCACAGAGTATTTTCTCCAGATTGGTACCACATTTGCACCTCTATGGGGGTCTTTCCATTACTATTGTACCTGCAGCATTATGCCAGCTCCATGGTGACAGACCTGGTAGGTCATATGGTCACTTATAGATGGCCTCATTGCATTTAAGTGGAACCCTCCTGATCTAAGTGAGATTCTGAAAGCCCCGGGATTGTAGTGCCAGCTTAGTTCCTGTGGGCAAAAAATGATTATGAATCCACTAAAATGTCAATAGGAACCACTGCCCTCTTTTGAAAAGAGTTCAGTCTATTTGATTTGCCACCAAATTACTGTTAGCTACCACATCAAGTCCCACTCAATATTAGCTATTAGTTTCCACTGCTGAGAGGTTGGATATTTATTACAGACAGATACTAGTCATAGAAAGCCAGATTCCATGCCTCTGAACTCACATGTGGCTAGATATTGACAGTGAGATGCTCCCAGAGAATATATATACATACTTAGGTAAGACCACTTCCTTCTACCAAAAGGGATTTATTGATTAGACACCAGGGACCAAAACTTTCAGTACTGGAAGGAATAAGTTCTTTGATCTCAACTGGGTAATAGTTGCATCATCTTTAACAGGCTTTTTATTGTCCATTTTATGACCATGGAACTTTATCACAGTCAAAGGATTAAGATGACAGAGAAGAGGTGGATGAGCCTGAGTTCTGGCATCATCTCTGAGTCGCCAGCCAGTCTGGGACAGCCTATCTCTGTGCTTCTTAGGTAAACTAAATGTCCATTTTACTGAAGACACTCACAGATATCCAGCTTCATGGAATCAAAGACATTCTAACTCAGGAACCACCACAGATAATCCTGTTACCCTGTGTCCTATGAGATAAGTACAGTTAGTTATCAGTAGCTTCTCAGAATGAGTTTCAAAGCTTAGAGTATAGCTTGCATTACTCTATAGTCACACAGCTGGTATTGATGGAGCCTATCCTGAAACTTGGTACCATCTGGACCCAAAGTCCAAGCTCTATATGAATGCATAAGTGATACCTGATCAAATGGAAAGAGGTATGATCACTCTGTGCATCGGATGGGAATAGTAGCCTATGTGTAGTTAACAACCCACATATCCTAGAAGAGCTGACCTCAAGAAGCCTACTATCCTTCTACTTATTGCTGCAGTGGGCTGCGAACCCCAAATGCAAAAGTCAGTACCTAATTTCTGTAACTTATATGGGGGAAATAGCCTTGACATATTTCATTAAGTTAAGAATCATGGCAAGATCACACCAACTGTCTGAGGACCCCAAATCCAATGACAAATGTCCTTTTAAGAGTCATATGGGGAGATCTGACAGAAGGAAGGGAAGCATGGATGGAGGTGATGCGGATATGAGTCAAGAACCGATAAGGAGACAAGAATATAATCTTCTTTGCTGGGGCCTTTTCAGGGAGCACAACGAGGCTCAAACATTGACTTGAGACAGATGGCCACCAAAACTAATTAGGAGGGAATAGATGTCTGTTTTATGCTAATCTAATTAATCTAACTTACTCTAATCAAGTTCATGGTGATTTGTTATGGCAATCTATGGAATCCTCAGAAGCTAAAACAACAGGGACCTTCCTCTATAGACTTACTCTTTATCATGAAAGGTGAGCAGGATACTGACCTTCAGTTTTATTGTTGCATTTCTTACCCAGTAAATTTCTAATGAATTTCCTGTATGCTTTAAGGATAGAGCAGAAACTAGCTCCCTAATGGAGGCCCATGCACTTACAGAGACATGAACCTGTATTTTTCTGAGGAAAAAGTCTGAAGTCACTATAATCTCAAGTCTGGATAGACTTCAAAAATCCCTCAATCATTTCTGAGAGCCAGTCTGAGCAAAGGCTATGAGGAGAGACGTTCAAGAGAGGGAAGACGGAAGACATTGGTCCTGTCAGTTATGGTCAGTGAGGTCCTGTTCTATTGCTTTGATGAAACACTGTGACAGAAAGAAACTTGAGGAAGAAAGACTTTATTTGACGTATGCTTCCACATCATCGTTCATCCTCTGTGGTGATATACTGTCAACTGATTTCATCAAATATACAATATATCACTACAGTTATCAAAGGAAGTCAGGACAGGAACTCAAACAGGGCAGGCACCTGGAGGCACGAACTGATGCAGAAACTATGGAGGAGTGCTACTTACTGGTTTGCTTCCCATGGCCTGGTCAGTCTGCTTTCTTATAGAACCCAGAACCACCAGCCCAGCAATGGCACCACCCACAATGGACTGAGCCCTCCTCCATTGATCACTAATGAAGAAAATGCCATACAGACTTGCCTACAGCCAGATTTTATGAAGGCATTTTCTTGAGATTCTTTTCTCTCAAATGACTTTATCTTGTGTCACATTGACATAAAACTAGCCAGCAGAGGTCCCATAGACCTCCAAACATTAAAGACTATTTTCATTCTTCTTGATTACCCTCCAAAACTTGATAGTAAGACTCTATGGTTGGAGACCCCCTATGTTTGAATCATAGAACAGGACAAAGGCTCTTACAGTCCTGAAAGTTTCATCCCTACTAACTAGATTTTATAGTCCTAGAAGGTGCTCCACAAGCTACCAGGGGAAAAGTAAGCATCAATCAACACAGCTATAAACCCTGTAAGATACAATAATGACAGATCTGGAAAGACATGCCAACTGGTGCAGTAGTGGCATGAGCATAATGGTAGTATCCAACAGCCTTCTGTATAGTATGGAAACCACATCTGACACCATTATTCAGCTAAGAACCTATGGCTAGAGAAGATCATAGACTCGGGGAAAACCTACAACTATTGTGCTGCCAACTGAGCATAATATTAAAACGACTCCAGGTATAGTAAGAGTTATTTCCTGGCAGCTGATTATATAAAAGGATTAATTCTTACTAAGGAGTTTATATGAAACATTTACTGATATAGGATTGAACCTTAGGGCAATTTCTGGAGGGTGGAAATGTCTTACATGGTGGTGGCAATCTTTCTTCCAAGAACTCAAGGAACAAACAGGAAGGGCAGGCAGTGTGTGACCAGTCTTTAAAGGGGCTGGATATGTGCTATACAGGGGTTCACAAGATTTAAAGATCCCACCTCTAGGTCAAGGCAAATAATGCCTGCTCCTCACTACAATGAACAATCTCCCATACCTTATTTGAGAAGCTTCTATTTGTATAGATGTTAATTAATACAGTGATCCACCTCTTGTAGCACAAATTCCAATTGTAATGAATGAGACTCAGAGCCAGATATCAGGGAAAAGTTGAAATATCAGAGAGGAAACACCCTAGTCAAATCCCACCCAGCTATCTTCCAGCTTCCACAGCCTCAGTCCTGGTCGATTCTAATTGCTGCTGTTTTCTCAAGACTGCCTTAAATACCCTTCTCACCCAGCTGTATTCCATCCAGGTTAGGATTAAAGGCGTGAGCTACTCTATTTGGTAGTCATCCTTGCATTCACAGAAAGATCTCTGCCTGTGGAATTATAGAATTAAAGGCATAGGTCACGACTCCCCACTTTCCCTGGGCTGGGATTAAAGGTGTGTGCCATTGAAGCCCAGCTGTTTGGCTTTGTATTCAAAGATCCAGAACTTTCTGATCTATGTCTGTTTAGTTTTTGACTGTGTGTTGATGTCTTGATATTTCAGGTTTTATTAAATATGTAACATATCACAACAACCTCTAACTACAGTGTAGAGAATAAGAGGATGCAGAATTCTCAGCCCACATAAATACTACACTATACTCCCAAGGCTCAGGGATCACTCAGATGGAAGAGAGGGCAGCAAAGAGTGCAAGAGTCTGATGTAAATAACCACAAGGAAATATTATCTTCTGAATACTGTATGGCAGTCATAATACCTGTGCAAGCCTACACTGAACTAAATCTAGAATGGAGAGAAAGATGAATTAAACACACAATTCCACCCCTAGTTATGGAGCTATTGACAATTATTAGATGCTGTGGGAGGGAGAGACAGTTTTTTCTAAGAGAGTAGACCCTGGTAAGTCAACCATGCAACAGTGGAAGACCACACATCCAAGAATACCTGGAGGGAACAAATTGGTCTTGAGAAAGGGGGATGGATTGAGAATAAGGGTAGTGATGACCTGGACACTCAGGTCAGTGCAGTCATATCAGTGACAGTCTTAAGAGGGAGAACCAGGAATAAGAAGATAAAGAAGAGAGAAAGCTGAGTCCAGGAGGTCTTGTATAAGCTATGTGTTATGCCAAGCAAGCTTATGAAGAGGTACAGCATCTTATATACTATTTCCAGGGGAAAATGGGATAAAGCCAGCAGAAAGCCACCATCCAATGGGATGGAGTCAGTAGGAAGTTACCTAACCAATGATGCACAGAGGAACACAGGCACAGGCAGCCTTGGGACTGATGGCCACAGCCCTGTAGGGTGGAAAGAGTTGGATTCTCAGGATCTTAAATAACAGCTCCCCCAGGTCCTGCCCCACTCCCAGGCTATTAATGGTCTTGTCAAAAATATTCCTGTTTTTTGAAGAGAAATTATGGAATTTCTCCTTACATCAGGGCCTCAGGGAAAGTCTTGGATTAGCCTGGCTCTGAAAAGAGGTGCATTTTTTTTAAATGTTACCCAAAAAACTATAAAATAGCTAATAGAAAAATCTAAAATAAAAATAAGGCCAATGGAAGAAAGGGAGGCCACTGAGCTCTGTGAGAGGTCAGAACAAAGGTCATGAAAAACAGAGAGGTGGAGTTTCACAGCTGGTGGAGTTTGGAAGCTGGAATGTATCTGATGAACAGATACTTCAAAGACATGGCTTTGGAAACATGTTTGGCTTCCTGCTCAAACACAGGCATAGAGGCAGAAGTTACAAAGGTTTGCAAAGGCCACTAACCAGGACAAATGTCACACAACCAAGGGTTCTTCTTGCAAAAGGCATTTAAAGGTTTGAAAAGGAAAGGTTCAAATTTCTACAGTTAAAACCTGCAAGTAACTGACAAAGGTTGGATTCTATTTCAATGACAAATATGTAAAATGTTATCTCAAAAAGGTAATTCATTTAATACATGGTAGAAAAAAGGGGAAGTCAGTTCATAAAGGTAATGACATGGGTTTACTCCAAGAAGGAAAGAAATGAGATTAATTTTCCAAGTCTTTCACAATGGAACGAGATTTAGATGGTATAGATCAAGCCTCAGCCAGAATCCTGATTGTCACAACCCCAAGCTCCAAGTGGAAATTCCCACTGATTTGGTTCTGAAGGTCCCATAACATAGAAGCACACTTTGTAACGTGAGTATTCAATGTGGCTGGCAAGTTCCTTTTCCTGCTCTTTGATATTTCCTCCCCTGTGCTTTCCCAAGTAGGCACAGAACAGCTTGTAACCAGCTCCCAGCATCTTGTAAGTTACTGCCTCTTACCTGACCCACACAGGCTAAGGATAACTTATACTTGGATTTCACAACAATGGAAAGAATGCTTGACATTGACTATACTCATCAAATACTAATGTTGAAATGTCTATGTGTCAGACACAAATACTACCATGAGCTTTATAAACATTAATTTATTTATCCTCAAAAGACTTATGCAGTAGGCTCAGTTGTCAACTCCATTTCACAGGTGAGGATTGTCTCAGTGGTTCTCAGCCTTTCCAATGCTTCAACCCTTTAATACAGTTTCTATGTTATTATGATCCCCAACCATAAAATTATTTTGTAGCTACTTCATAACTGTAATTTTGCTACTGTTATGAATTGTAATGTAAATATCTGTGTTTGCTAATAGTCTTGGGTGACCCCTATGAAAGTGTCATTTGACTCCAAAGGTGTCTTGAGAACCGCTGATCTATTACAAGGTGGAACCAGTATTTTAGTTGGGTTTTCCTGACCAGTAGCCACACCCTTGCTAAGACTTGGATGAATATCTTCAAAGGTATTTGGTCCCAGGCTAGGATACTGGGAGGCAGTGGAGCCTTGCAGAGCAGGGGCCTTGTGGGACATTCCTAGGTCACTAGATCATACTGTTCAAACAGAAATACAAGTTTTCCTCTTTTTCTTTGTTTCTGGGCTGTGGCATAAATCCCTTTGTGTGCTTGCCCCTGTTAGGATACATCACTCCTGCAAGAGGCCCAAAGGAAAGCCGCCATCTGAGAGCTCTAAAACCTGTAGCCTAAATAAGGGTTTTTTTCCTTTAAAACTAATTGCCACAATATTTCTTTATAGTGATAGAAATCTAATACCAGCAGCGCCCAAGTCAAAGCAGAACACAGGTGAATGAAGCAATTTACTACCAATACTAAGAGCTACATAAAAAATATTCTGAAAACGATGTAGATTTTATTGTTTTAAAAATAAAGGTAGGGCTGGAGAGATGGCTCAGTGGTGAAGAGCCCTGGATACTCTTCCAGAAGACCAGGATTTAATTCCCAGCACTTACATGGAGTTACTGTTTGTAACTCCAGTCCCATGGATCCAATGCCCTTTCCTGACCTCTGTGGGCACCATGTATGCACAGGGTACACAGACACACATTCAGGCAAAATATTCATGCACAGAAAATAAAATTAAAAACAAATTTTAAAAAAATGAGGACAACATTTAAATGCAGAGGAAAATGTTGTGGAATATTTGTGTACACTGTAAAGATGAGTCTCTGCCTAAGGTGACTTCTCATTTGTTTAATAAAGAGCTAAATGGCTGTGCAGCTTCGGCAGCACATATACTAATAAAGAGCTAAATGGCCATTAGCCAGGCAGGAAAAATAGGTGGGATTTTTGGGGACACCAAGGAAGAGGAGGAGAAATCTAGGCACACAAGATTCAGCAGCCGGAATCAGGGAAAGCATGATGTGCAGTTTGAAGATGAGGTAACAAACCATGTGACAGAACATAGATTAAAAATTATTATTATTAAGTTATAATAGCTAGTTGCAAGCAAGCCTAAGCTAAAGGCTAAGCTTTCATAATTAATAATAAGTCCCTGTGTCATTATTTGTGGACTCATGGTCCAGACAAGAAAGTGCCAATACAGAAAAGTTATGTAGGCTGTTCATATACACAGGTTTTAACTATGAGTTTCTAAAATTGTCATTTTTAAGCTTTGTGGAATGCATAATGTCAGTGGACTGTCAATGGATATAAAGCTAACCACCTCTCAAATCTGTATGCATTTTAAGGTTTACATTCTTCTGATCATGAAAGCAATAGACATTTATAATTGAAGTAATTAGGAAAATACAGGATCCAAAGCAAATATTATTCATGAATCCTGCTATCCAGAAGTCCCTGTACTGATATTTTCAAAGAAGTATGTTTTAGCCTTCCTTTCCTGTGATATCCATCCATCTATCTCTTGACTGGTTTAACACTTATTACAAGTGACTCTTTACATCAGAAATCCAGATACACATTATTCAAGGAAAAACAATGTAACAATGTATACTTATTTTAATGTTCCAGCATGTGCTAAATAGTTTCCTAGGATTGCAAAAATCATGAAACCAATACAGCACAGCCATCAAAGCATTATTAGGCTGTAAGTAAAGTATCAATGATAAATGTCAAAAGCTTTTTTTTTTTTAAGAAGTAAGAAATGTTCATGTCTTTATTCATGCTAACTGGTAGAGAAACTTAAAAGTACAATTTTTATTTTAAATAATATTTTATTAATTATTTGAGAATTTTAAAATTACTGTAGTCAGAAGTTTCTGGCCACGCCTAGCCCTGTGGTATGGACCTGCCCACAGCTGCTTTGCCCCAAATAGCCATGCAAAGGCTTATATTAATTACGAACTGTTCACGGTTCAGCCTAAGGCTCAGGCACATTGCTAGCTAGCTCTTGCATCTTAACCTATTTCTATTAATCTGTTTTGCCACATGGCTCGGGGCTCATCTGCACTTTGTTACATCTTGCTTCTTGGGCTACTGGATCTTGTCTCTCGTGAATCTGCCCTCCTTCCTCTTTAACTATGCTTGGATTTCCCACCTGACTATAAGCTGATTCACCATAGGCCAAAACAGTTCCTTTATTATCTAATGATAATTCACAACATACAGAAAGACACCCCACATCATTATACAATATATTTGATCATATTCATTCCCAGTTCATCCTAGATCCTCCTTCATTCAACTTCATTCTCTCTCTCTCTCTCTCTCTCTCTCTCTCTCTCTCTCTCTCTCTCTCTCTCTTTCTCTTTCTCTCTCTCCTGCTTTGGCCAGTTTTGGTTTATCTGACTACTTCTAGTCATGGAAACTGCCTTGCAGTATGATTGACATACTAGGCACCACACCCTGAAACAAAACTGACTTTCTGCCTTCCAGCAGCAACCGAACGCCAATCAGGCCTCAGCTAGGGTTGGGGTTTCATGCTCCCCTTGCCCCCTCCATACTGAGCGTTCTTCTGAATGCCAGAGTTTTTAAAAACACAAATATTCAGTCAGTTGAATAGAATATAGAAGTCACTATAGCATTCTTTTTCACATAATTTTATTATATTTTCTGCACTACCAAGACATATCAATAGGATATAACAATGTTTGCCTCTTACACTTGTGTTCAGATTAATCAGTGTGGCACTACTACTTCATGATTATTCTAATGATGTGATTCTAAAGTCCGATTTTAAGCCTGAAAGACAAAAGAGCATCAAGGAAAAACATCACTGGGATTCTTTCAACACTACTCAGTGATTTTTAAGGAAACTTCCCACAGCCATGGCGGTGATGTACTTGTTAATGTGGGGGTCCACAAATAGCCTTGTTTAATTAGGAACAAAGACAGCAATTGTTTCATATGAAAGAAAGCAATCAATCATAAGTTGAAATTTTTTTGCAGGTAAACACACCGTGGTCCCCAGCATCCCAATTGACAGTAGCTATAATGTCACAGCCTTGAGGGCAGCTTCCTCTTGACAGTTCCAGTAATTTTGCCGTAGGGATTGTCGAGAGGCAGCAAAACCTGTAGAGGAATCATGAGTAACTTCAGAGATGAAGAGAGCCTTCTCCTTACTAAGATCCAGGACGGAAGCAATAATGTCACCAGTTGTCAAGAAGAAAACTGCTGTAAAGTTGCCTCAGGTCTAGCAATGCCTTTTTTTCCTTGGAATAGTTGAATAATGAGTTGATGTTTCAGAAAATATGAGAATTTTGAGAGTTTTATATACTGTTTTGGGTTATTGTATGTATGTATGAATGTGTGTATGGTATGTGTGGTGTGTGGGGGGGTATGGGTGTGTGTGTTTGTGTGTGTGTGTGTAGGAACTGGAAAGGGGTTGTGTGTGTCACACCACTCTTGTGGAGGCGAAAGGAAAATTTTGTGTGGTTTCCTCTCTTTTACCTTTATTTGGATCTAACTCAGGCCATCATCAGGCTTGTGTATCAAGTGCCCTTACCTGCTGGGCCCCCTCCCAGCCTCCACTTTAATTGTGGAGACAGCATCTCTCCCTAAACTTAAAGTACATCAGTTTAACTAGACCCTCGGCCAGTGAGCTCCAGGGCTTCTACAGTCTCCACTTCCGCAGTGCTGTTATTGATACATGTTACGGCTGACAGTTTACAGCGCTTGGCTGTGTACATGGGTGCTAGGGAGCCAAACTCGGATTCTCACACTTGCTCAGCAAGTGGTTTACTAACCACGTCAACTCACCTGCCACCAAGAAGCATTTTGCTTGTCATTATGATATAGATATTTCTAAATGCATTATGCAATCCTGATCTTTAAAAATGCAATGAAAAATATGACCTTTTCTGTTAACTCACTTTAGACATCAATCATTGTCCATAGCTATAATTCAGTCATTCCTTGAAGATCATCTGAGGTCCACAGGGCTGTGAGTGTAATGCTAAGTGCATCCAGACAGCTGTGTTTAGAGTCCTTTCTTCCCTCCCTATCACTTGTCACTCCCCAGCTGTTGTCATGGTGCCTCAGCTCCCAGCTTCTCAGATGCTGCCTTCACGTGGTACACATCTAGGTGTGTACCAGATGTGACTAATGCTGTCCCCCTCAGTGTAAGGACACTGCTCAGGAACAGGCCCTTTTATTGTTATCATTATCATCATTATTATTACAGAATCCTGCATGAAAGAATTCAGGGCTTCCTATTTCCAGACCCTGCTGGGATGTAGGAAAGGATCATCTTCTGTAGCTTCTTCTCTACAGCTTCCAGCCGCCTTGCACAAAGACTCATCCACTTCTCAGTCTGGAGGGGAGGAATATGGCCCTAAAACTCAGTGAACACCTCAGAAACCTTCTTGACTTCACTGTGAGCTGAGCACTCTGCAGATCTTTTTCTGTTTGGAGCTCATTTGTTTTGCCTCTGGCAGTCATGGCCAAGACTGTTTCCAGATCTGTCTCCTGCCCTTCAGTGAATAATCAGACCAAAAAGCTTTCTGTCCTCACTCACAATGCTGCTCATCGCCGTCCTTTCCTTCCTCTGGGGTAAATAGTGTTGCCTGTCCTTACAGCTGAATAAACTTGGGGCCAAGCTTCCCCTCCCTGCCAGCCAAGGCCCTAGATCATCTCGTACAAGATACCTAAGTCTGAAGCTTGTTTTCCAGCACCAAGGCAAGCATTCACATGTAGCTGATGGTGCAGAGTCAGTGGAACCTGCCAGAACTGTTTGTAAAAGAGAAACCTGGTACCTGGCCAGAGGGATTGAAAGGCTCCTGGGTCAGAAGTCCCAGAGTGTAAGAGCTTCTCCTCCATTAACCTGGTGCATCCAACCCTGTGTTCTCCATAAATGGTCTCTTCCCTACTCCCTTACTTACAGTCAGCACAGTTACTCAAAATGATGCTGCAGATGGAACAAAAGGCCTATCCCTGAAAAGGCCTATGGGGCAGGATCAGTTCTGATCTCTCAGGAAGTGACCACAGATGTGACCAATCAAAGCTCCAGTCTGCCTAGTCGGACAATCTGATTGTCACAGCTAAAAAGAAGCCAGAGCTGTGTATTTCCTGAAACAAAGGTTCCCTTTGAAAACACGAATTTCTTATTCTTGCCATCTGTAGCACAAACACGCTTCTTTCATCTCTCCCAAGTGTATTGTGTGCTCCTGAATTGACTATTTAATCAAAAGGTGGGCAGGATAAAAGAAAATGAAAATACAATCTTGCCTTTTCCTCATTGCCTCGTGATTGAAGAATAATGCAGCTGTGCCCTTCCCTGATGCTTTCCCAAGGAGATCTTCGAGCTGTTTCCTTGGGCACACTCTGTTCCTTCTTTTTGTTCCTCCCTGCAGCTTACAGCCTCCTCTATAATCACTCATCCACTTCTACAGTCCTCAGACTCAGGTACTGAAAGACCCGGAGTTGAAGAGGGTTCTAATCAGTGACAACTATAAATATTCCCCAAAGCCAGCAGCTGCTACAGGTTTTAGGCAGTAATATTTTCCCAAGTTGACAAGAGAGCTGGATGGAGATGGGGTAGAAATGTGCTTTTGATGTTTTTAAAACTCTCTTACCTCTTCCTTGTTGACCAGCCCCATTTTGGACATGTCGATGTTCACGTAGTGAATATTGGGTAATCTGATTTCCATATCTTCTATCTGAAATCCACAATAGCACTTGTTACACCTGGCGCTGGAGAGCCTCTCTCTTCCTCCATCTTCCCCGCCCACTTTGACCACTCCCTATGACCACGATTGTGCCTTTAAGGCACTCTCCCATCTGCTCCGCTGCCAATCACAGTTCCCCCACTGGTCTTCCTATAACTGTCAGGCCCATTCATCTCCCCTCATATAAAATCTACTCTAAAGTACTCAGACTCCCAGAATGATCCCTAACATCCACAGGATAAGAGTAAAACTGCAAACCCATATACATGACAAAGGTTTAATGAAATATACTCTACTTTTCTAGCTTACAAAAATACTTTTGTTAAACCTATAATTACAGGTTATAATTTGAAATTCTGACTCTTTGTGATGCTGTGCCAGAACATAGAAAAAGCCAACCTCAGGCCTTGGGTCAGCCCATCTCCTCTCCTGGATCATATGGATAGATATTGTCCTTGTATGTCAAGCCACATCCATTTCTATGGTCCACTTCTAGGTCTAAGAATGGATATCCTGGGGGCTGGAGAGATGGCTCAGCGGTTAAGAGCACTGACTGTTCTTCTGGAGGACCCGGGTTCAATTCCCAGCACCCACGTGGCAGCTCATAACTGTCTATAGTTCCAGTTCCACGCAAACACCAAGGCAAAAAAAAAAAAAAAAAAGAATGGATATCCCAGTGGCAATAGCCTCCCAGGACAAAGCAGGTCTCTAGGAGAGATTTGCCCAAGCCTCCAGGGTATTAAGTAAAAAATTCTGGAGGAGCTGTGAGCACCAGAGAGTTTGCTGCCTCAGTTTTAGCAACTCTACCCAGTGGAGGTAGGCAGAGGAAAGTCTGAAGGAGGAGGCTACCATGCCAGGCCAAGGCAGAGACGTTCCTCGGGTCCAAGCGATGTTTCTTTCTCTTCATTCAAGATGGCCTTGGCCCATGATTTCTTGGCCATACTTCTATAACATCATCCTAGCCTGTGGTCTGTTATGGGTTTTTTGTTTGTTTGTCTTTTATCATACTGCTTACCAGTGATCATTCTAGAGGGCAGATTCTGCCATGCTGTACTCTGCTGTGACCCCTTAGTGACCCTCAGTGGCTCTTCAGATAAAGCATAGAGTATAAATAAGCCTATAAATGTCCTCTTGACTCATTGCCACCTTATGCCCGCACACAGAAAAATATTTCCTTGCTAGGATGTCACACATAGTTGGCCCTTGACAGTAAATGTCTATACCATGCCATCTTCTGTCTTCACACTTGTCCTTGCCCTTGAGTATAAACCCAGTATATTACCTTCATTTGTATCTGAAGACTCAACACACTCGTCTCTTTCTAGAAAATCTGTCTGGTTGTGCCTTATGCCTAAGTTAGACTCTCCCCCAGTATTTCCATAATAACTTGTGATTGATATTGTTTTAAACTTCCTGTTTTCTGTGTTCACTTAATGGTGGATTATTTGGGTGTAGCTTTGCATCCCTTGGGTCCTTCCAGAGGCACAGTGTCCAGAGATATCACTATAGATGAATATGTGGGTGGATGGATAGATGGATGAGTGGCTTGATGGAAAGGGAGAAGAATGGAAGGATTAAATCTCTCTACATCTGTCATTTATACCTTGAGACATAGAGCCTCTGTCTGGTTATCTCTCCATCAAGGCATGGAAGTGGCCCGAATTCAAAGTTTAAATTTGTGGTAGGCTGAAGGAGCTCAAAGAATTTTCAGCAAAACTGAAGCACGGTAGCCGTGGCACGTGTTTTTAGGTTGAACAGATTTCCCCCCTTTTCTGTGCGCCTCTCGCTTGCTATAACAAGATTCTGAGCAACAACAGATGTCACTTCTCGTGTGTCTTCCACTTTCCTATTTTAACACTCAACTCTTCCTGAGAGCTGACAGGAGACACAGTTTCTCCCAGTCCTCAGAATGGCAAGTGAGAAAGCATACCTCAGGAACCTGGTTCAGGGACAGAACTTGTATATCATAGAGTGTCTTCTGCACTGAAGGTGAATATTCGCCTTTGTCATAGGGTCCAGCAAATTTCTTCAGGACAATGTCCCGAACAGTGTCCCTAGACCACAGAACAGGAGACTGAAGGAGCTTGTGGAATTTGTCAGGAATGCCTGATGAAGCTGAGAAGTAGGAGTGCCCATAAAACCATTTTATGGATGGTTTTAGAAAGAATTATTATTCTGTAATGCCAAAATGAAAACAAGCAAAATCCACTTCACATCCCCCTCTCCCTCTTGTTCTCTCTCCCTCCCTCCCTCCCTCCCTTCTCCCCCACCCCCACTCACACACTGCATTACACAAACACTAAGCATCTACCTATCCTCACAGAGTGATACCAAGGCCAGAGTGACACCATCAGTCCTCCATCATATATGCAAACTGTGTAAGGGAGGCTCCCAAACACAAAGCTAAGTCCTTGAACCTCAGGGCTCCTAGTGTCATTCCGTAAGCCAAACACCTTATGTTATTAAAGTCAATGAATCTGAAGCACAGCTCAGGCAGTGCCATATTAGCCCTCATTTAAGGATGATGAATCAATCTGTGCTCACTACTGAAACCATCTCTTCTGCAGCTCTCTTCCTGCTTGACATGTTCAATCTGATGATCTTCTCAACAGTACCGAAGGCTCCAGTTACCCAGGGAGAGCATTTGAAATAAGCAAGGGAAAAGAGGACTGGGCGGAGACTCTTTTCCAAGCATTAAAAAGCCTCTCCAATAATAAACAGAGCAGATAAAGACTATCAGTGGGAGGATGAGGTAGCAAGAGGAACAGATTTCAGCTCATCCTAGGGTAGAAGTGTCTCACAATTAGGGGTTTATTTGGCAAA
This sequence comes from Sigmodon hispidus, assembly GCA_004025045.1. Taxonomy (NCBI): domain Eukaryota; kingdom Metazoa; phylum Chordata; class Mammalia; order Rodentia; family Cricetidae; genus Sigmodon; species Sigmodon hispidus. Next base: position 38,672 of record PVIH01007447.1, on the reverse strand, counting down.
GGAATGAGATCCTTGACAGAGATATAATAAAACTCACACCTATACATGTCATTTACTCTGTGTGTGTGTATGTGTGTGTGTGTGTGTGTGTCTCTGTGTGCATATTCATGTGTGCAGGCCCATGCATGTGTGAATGCATCCCTATGGAGCACAGAAGTCAAAGTCAGGTGCCTTATTCCCTCCAGTTTTTTACTCTTAAGACCAGATCTCTGATATTTACCTGGAGTTGGCCACTGATTCAGCCAGGCTAACTGTCTAGTGAGCTGCAGGGAACTGCCTAACTCTATCTTTCCATAGCTGAATTACAACTATACACCTTGATGCTTGGCGTTCATTTGTGAATTCTGATGCTCAATTACAGATCAATTTGCAACATAAATACTTTACAGAATGAGATTTCCCCCTAAGCCCCACTTTTATGAACACAACACTTATATGAACATCAGAGAACTTGGAGCTTAGCCTGCAGGTGACCAGTTGTCATCATTTTCCCAGAACCAAGGGGTTTTCAGTTGAAACCAAGAAAGTCTCTGGGAAGTAGAGAGGGATTGGAAGCTTAGTTAAGGCCCTCTGCAATGCTGGGAGGGCTACATGTTATCTTCATTTGATGGAGTCCAGCAGCAGAAATGTCACTTGGGGTGTTGTTAGTGATACAAATTCTCCCAAGAGCTCAGGAGTGAGTGACCCCAGCTACATGTATTCTAACAGTGTCTTGAGGTTTTCCACTAATGACTGGGAGCCACTGATAAGGTCTGGAAAAGATTGCCATGTGAGCATAGAAATCTAAGTTCCATCTCCAGCACCCACATTAAAAGCTTCAAATTATGCTGCTTACTTAACCCCAGCACTGAGAACACAGACAGATCCTGGACTAGCCAGCAAGCTGAGTCTAATAAGCAAGTCCCAGATCCCCATTAGAGACTGGCAAAAAAGCTGAAGTGAATAACTCATGAGAAACTACCTGAAGTTGTTCTCTGGCCTTCACATGCATGTTCATACAAGTGCATCCAAACTTACACACACATTTTCTCTCTCTCTCTCTCTCTCTCTCTCTCTCTCTCTCTCTCTCTCTCTCTCTCCTCTCTCTCTCTCTCTCTCTCTCTCTCTCTCTCTCTCTCTCTCTCTCACACACACACACACACACACACACACACACGGGGATGGGGGGTTTCTGAAGAGCTAGGAAGTTGAGTTGACTGGTCGCATTAACCTGGCCCAATTCTAGATCCCAGTACACCCTTGCCGTACCATGTAGCATCAAAGTCCACGTCTCTACTCTGGTAGCGCCACCTGCAGTACACTTGAGTGGCAAAGCATCGGTCCTTCACCTCAGGGAGAGTGGTAAACTGGTCCTTGATGAATCCTTCAAATCCTGACTGGGTTGTTTTCAAGACCTTGAGGTCTTTGATTCCAGAGTGGATGACGGGAAGTTCTGTTTCAGACAGGAGAGGGGGAGAGGGTCAACACAACCACAGAAGTGTCCTCTTACCGATAGCTACGGCGGCAGTCGATCCTGGCCATAGAAACCCACACACTGTGCTTCCATGGATTCCTTCTCTGTGGATTTCCAGACTCTATGCCCTCTTCTTCCTGAGGGAAATAGAAGGTCCAAGGATATATCCATCTATGCTGAAATGTTTCCTCACAGGTCCCTGTGAGGGTGTCTCAGCCAAATAATGCTATATAAATCAAGGTGCATGTCATTCAAACACCAATGGTTCTAACGTGAGTTGATGAGATCCTCAGGAGTGAGTCTTCTCTCTGCTGCTGAGATTCCCTTCTCTGCGGTAAGTCCTCTGGTTGATCTTCAGTGGCTAGTGACTTCAGTCACCACTATGCCCTGAGAACGCTTGATGTTCTGATGGGTATAAGCTCAGCCATGACCAGACAACCGCATGAGTTTGTAATAGTGTGAACCTGCCTGAGACCAAACAAAGAGTGGGGTGATAATGCAGCTGATGTAGGCATTGTCCTGCATAGTTGATACTCATAGAAATTTCTGGCTTTGGGCTGAAGCTGCTTCATGGGTATCACAGGTTGGAGAAGAGATTAAATAATGAAGGAGATGACTTGTCACCTTTTCTCTCTGCTGTCTCCTCAAAGAGAATGGATGATGGAATGGGAAGGGAACATTTGGAAGATGCTGCTTACTATATGCCAAGTAGTAGTAGCTCAGGGCCTGAGGCAATACAGTATTACAAAAACATCTTACATTCTAAGAGACTGAAACTGGACCTCATCATAGCAAGAGTTAATAATGTACCTTGCAGTCACTCAAGACTTAAGACTGCTGCCCTACTGGATACTCAGCCCTTTTGTTTAACCTTTTAAAAAGCAGTGTAACAACCAACCTTGCTTGCCCTGGATTCTCCAGGTAATCAATTTTTACAGTCTAAGCTGATGTATAGCTTTAATCTGAGATTAGGCCCGACTCAGATATGTGTTATAACTATTGCTTGCTTCTAACAGCAAATAGAACAAATGCAGCGATATGAAATAGCAATCAGCCATAAATATTGAAAATAGCTTACAGACACTGCTTGATAATGCTGTTTGTTTGTCAGCTGGGTCAATAGAATCTCATTCCCTACTAAACTCTGTTAAAGATTTCTGACAAACAACCTTCATTTCTTCTTTCATTCCATGCTATTGAAAAATACAAGTAAAAGCCCTTTGTGAGGGACACAAGGACAGACAGGTAGTAAGCCAGGCAGGCACAGATTCAGACTCACAGCAGACAGGAGATGACAGATGACGGGAGGAGAGAATTCAGATCTGGGCTTGCTCTTGGTAAAACTACTCCAGGAGGAAGCCCTGGATTCCTTTGCCTTCATGCAACAATGACTTATTTTGAGTTCTCACTAATGCATTTAACCAATGCAAACACCCACGAGACGGAGGGTTTGCACAGAATTAGGGAGGGGACAGTCTTTATCTTTACATATTAAACAAACCATAGCTCTCGAAGTCGGATGGGGCCTGGACAAAACATGGCACTGGCACACTGGGAAAGTCCAGGTTATACCCAGCAAGAAGGGAGTTTCTTCCCAGGAGATGTGCAGCTGACTACAAAAGCCAGGCAGAGTCCTGAGCCAACAGCTGTTCTCAGTGCAAACTTCCTGAGCAGAGGAAGGCAGCCTGAGCAAGAGCTCAGAAGATGAGGGAATTCGGACGGACACCTGGAAGTTTAGTACTGAGAAATCTGCAGCATCACAAAAAGTCAGTAAGAAACATCGCCATGATCTGATTTGTATGCAGAGGCTGGTGAGGACAGATATAACATTTGAAAAATCCCTGAAGTCCTACAGCAGGATTCTTAAGGCTATTTCTTTTTAGTCTCTAAGTTGGACTTGACAAATAGCTATCTTTTATGGCTTGTCTAGTCTAAAAGTCAAAGGTCAAGGTCCCTGGTAATCACTGTACATTCTTAATAGAAAGAGAAGATAATTCACAGTCCGCAGTTAAAACCTAAGGGCGGGGATGGGAGGCTGAGGCAGGACAGGTGCCACAGTTCGAAGCCAACCTGAGCTGCATGCGGGGTTATATAGCAAGGAGAGTCAAAAGACACCAACAAAGCTCTGCAGAACCCTGTGGTTTTCCTTATCACGTGTGTGGCTCCACTTGCTGTGACTCACTCCACAGCCAGATAAGCAATGGCTATAGTTTAACCTTTTCCAAGATCCATCAGTCCCGCCATCAGAGAACACAATGACCAGCAGTTAGTGGTAGATCTGCTGATTCAGTATGTTCTGTTTAAATAAAGCGTTCTGTATACAATGTCCTAGGAAAACCAGCATAACAGAAAAAGTACAGAACTTTTAAAAGTTCTCATTGGATGCTGTACTTGAAGAAAGACCAAGAGGAAGCTGCTGGTGCCTGAATACCTTCAGCTCTTCTGGTTCCGGGACTGAATCACCCAGGGTCTTTTGCATGCTAGGCATGTGCTCTGCCACCACACTGCATTCCCAGCCCAGGTTCTAAATCTATAAAGGCACCGGTGCCACAAAGTCAGTTTTAACTGCAGTGTGCTCAAACCCCTGAGAACCACATTTGTGTAAAGGAGCAAGATCACAATGGAGTATTTTCTTGCCTAGACAGTTGACTTCCTCCAGTGTTTCTGTTTGCCACCCTCTCCATTTCTCACAGTCTGGGTAGCAGAGAGGAAAAGGGCAGCTACTTTGGCTGAAATTGTCCATTCTGTAAGCCTTTGGCTGATGCCTTCCCAAGACATTTCCTTACTTAGTCCTCAGAAGTCTACTGAGTAAATGTTTTTCTGCAGGAGACTTTCATTTCTGTGCTCATCATCACACAGGAAAAAAAAAGGCAGAGGTGGGGTTTAAATTCAGCAGCACACCATGAGATCCATGTTTTCTGCCCTCCCCCTTTCTAGATCATTCTCCATCTGTGCAGTGTCTCTCCTTTTTGCCTTGTTTTAGTCCTTCACGGGGCTTTCCAGGAGACTGCAGGGCTACCGCCTCCCATCCACAGTGAGCTTTAGGGGCCTCAGCATTTGAAAGGCATCTTCATCATCTGATGAATAGTGAAGCATCACTTTCTAAAATGGCTCCTGTGTATCTTTAAAACATTTTATTCCATACGGTGACTACAGAGATGGCTCAGAAGCTAAAAACAATTATTGTCTCGGCAAAGGATCCAAGTTCAGTTTCCCATGTGGCTGGCTTACCTGGAACTCCATCTCCAGATGCTTCTGGCTTCTGTGGGTACCTGAACTCATGTGCACATCTCAACACAGACACATACAAGACAAATAATTTTAAATTTTTTTTTAAAAAAACCAAATCTTTAAAAGGACAAATTTCCTGTGAGTTCCCATTAAAGAGTAACTCCAGTCATTACAAATTAATGTCTAGAATGCATCCCTTTGTCATGCTTTCTCAAAAACAAAATCTCAAAGAAATGAAACAGAAGACAGTGGCCCAGAGCTAAAAGAAATAGTAGAATCCTTGAAGGAGAAAGAAAAGGTGAAGGAAGAAATGGGCTGAAGGTCATTCTCTGTATTCTCCAATGCAGCTGCCTTTCATCCACAGAATCTACTTTGTGCATCAAGCTTTGGCTCCTCCCATAATCTCACTCATGGAAGCATAGTGTTGTGTTGTCTGAAGTGTGGTATTGCATATCTAGAATCTCCAGCATTGGCATTCAGAGTTCCCAAAATTCAAGTCCTAGTGCCCCTTCCTACCACGCCACTCTCCCTCTGCACAAAAGCTATGCCCCTGAGGAATCACGTCACCTCTTCCTATCTTGTCTCATCTTTGAAATGAAGATGGCAGCCACTTTTGGGTTTTGGAGTTGGCATGGGCCTACGGTAATGCACATGAGAATTTCATAGAACAGCCTTTGAGTCCAAAATGCACTGTGGAGGTCACCATGATGGTCTTTCCATGACTGGCTTCTCCACATCGATGTCAACCACCTTTCTCTCTGCCCTACAGGTTCACTGGTCTGTGAAACCCAAGACCTTCATCCTGTGTTCTGCTGGCCCTGGAGTGTCATGTAGTGACCTTTCAGAGTGACAACCCTGGTTGGCCACCTTGGAATGACTTACTTTCTTACTAGACTCTGGAGACAGAAAGCCCTTGCATTTTTAAATGTGGTTTGGCATCAGATTCCCACAGAATAAATGTCCTCTGATTTCTTGGACAATTAACTATCCCCAGCTTTGTCAGAGCAGAAGCCAGCTACTGTGATGCCCTCCACGACTCGAAACAAAATCAACAAAAACTATTCTCTTTGAATTTTGAAAGAATTTTTCCTCCTTGGCAAACATTAGACATACTGGGTGAAATCGGAGTGCTTATTTTATCTTCTCTATTGGCAGTGCCCCAGCCTACTGAGACTGGTAAAAACCCGAGGCTTTCAAATGCATGGGGCCATCAACTAAAAATATGCTTTCACACACACTCTCAAAAGCTCCCAATTTAGATGCACAAGAAGTAATTCAACCAGAAGCAGTGTCCTTCTCTGGGTACCATCCAATGAAAGGACTTGATCAACCCATGTCTCCCTGCCATGATCCTAGGGTAATGCAACAGGAAGATGTTTAACATTTTACATTGCTACAACATAATCTCTCCAGCTTCCAGTGTCCTCCTACACACTTCGCAAATTGTGGTTTATCCCTCGGAGAAGCATGTATCCACCCTTTAGCTCTCTGAGGGAAAAAAACTCACTGTGAATTAATAGAAAACAAGCTTGATTCCTTACCTACGCATCAGGTGTCAAAGAAGCACAAAGCTTTACTGAGCTGAGGGGGAAAAAATTCCTGACATGAAGAGGATAATTGCTTCCACAGTTAACGCCTCCAAAGATGGACAAAAATAGCTAGAAGGGGGTATTTTAAAACTACATTAAATCATTCTACTATGAGCTTGTAGAGGGCTAGAGAAAAGGAAAGATCAACTAAGTAGACTTTGCCTCTGTTGCTCCTTCTGCTCCCCCAAGGATCTTCAAAGCCCAGACTATAAAATTCGGGGAGGGGGTACTAACATCACTCAGCAGAGGCCTAACTTGACTTTAGTTTTCCTGGGTGATGAGGAAGGTGATTTTAGGCCCAAAAGACTCCAGTCCAGGTGTCAAAGGAGGAAAGCAGCTGTCTGTGGTGGAGTGGCCTCTCACATGAGCCCTTACTTTCTCTGTGTGCCTCGATTGTCATCCCTTAAACCTACCTCCTCTGCAGACCCCTGGGGTCTGGTTTCATCAGCTTCATTGCTTATCACTACCTCCCCGGAGCCTTCATATCAGTAAATGGGAGGGTTTCCTTTTCCGCTATCAAAGTCCAGTATCGCTTGTTTGCAGCCTCTCTTTCATTTCTCTGTTTCACTTTGCTTTAGCTGCTACACTTTTGTTGTTTTGCTTTGTTTTGTTTTTTTAGTTAGAGTCGGAACAGGAGCCATTGAATGCCTAAATAATTGTGAATTTTAATTCATACATTGCAGAGTCTTGGGGACTAATTTAGTTCAAATTAGTGACTTGACCACCACAGTGATATCCAGGCTCAGCTAAACTCCCTGTCTAGAAGAGAAAGCATTCAGAAGGTTCAATGGCACCTGACCAACAGCCTGTATCATGCATGCAGAACCTGGTTCTCCTATCAGGGCATGGGACATCACTAACATCACGGCAGCCTTTAACCCTACGGTGAACAAATTTCTCTCTCCTCCAGATTCTCTCAAGGAACCAGAAGACTTTGAAATACTCAAACATAATGAGGTATCTGTAAAGGATCCACCAAAAAGAAACAATATAATGAACTTTAGAGCAAAACTAGGCTCTATGGCTTCCAAGACTCAGCAGGCTTCCTAGATGGTTCAGGTAAACAGAAGGAGTTCAGTCTACCTGGTGAAACTCACTTATTCTCTTGGGGGAAGATCCCTTTTGGGGATTTATCTGGATGAGTGTATAACTGAGAACATACAATGGGAATGGAGGAGAATTCTCATCATTCTAGCAAATTCCCAACAAACCACAGGGATTTTTAACACTGGCTTTCACTGTGTAAATTGGAGTGTATGAGTTAATGATTGTTTTATGAGTTAAACCTACACAGAATACTGTGTCTTTCTTGCTGTGTGTGTGTGTGTGTGTGTCTGAATGTATCTGTGCATATGTAAAGTGTCCAGAACAGGATGTCAAATGTCTGCTTCTAACATTTTCCCCCTAATTACTTGGGGACAGAGTCTCTTTGGTGTCAGTTCACCATTTGACTGTGCTGGCTCATGAGTAAGCTCTTAGGATCAGAATGTGTTTTCCTCTAAGTACTGAGATCCCATACACAAGCATCCATGCATTGGCTACTATGGGATTAAGTCCCCATGCCTTCACAGCAAGAGTTCTTATCCACTGAGCCATCTCTCCCTGAGCATTGCATATGAAGATTTATGTCACAATTCCTTCTATTTTAACACTTAAATAATAAGAAACAAATTAGGAATTGGACTTTACCACAAAACAACATACACCTGTACTTTTAAAAGAGATGTCCTATGCCCTGATAGGAGAACCAGGCTCTGCATGCATGATACAAGCTGCTATTTAGGTACCATTGAACCTTCTGAATGCCAAGGGCTGCGGGAGCATACAGCAGGTTACAACTAGTATTTGGCAGGTCAGCCCACCAGAGGAATCACTTGGCCATGGGGAGCCGCACTTGGCAGAGCCGTGGGGTCACTGGCTGTTATTGACTGATTGCTTCTGGCTGCAATTCCTCTCATGTGCTACTGTATTTCTTTTCTAAAAACAGATACGGCTGTTTCCCACTGCTTGTGTGTTTATCTAGTGAAAAATAATCCATCTCTGGGCACCCTTAGCTGTAGATGGTCAGGAAGATGATTTTTGCTTTATCTATATGATTCTGGTGAATAGAAATAATACCAAAATATTTTTCTTAACTAACTCATGAAAATGGGCATATTTTCAGTCATAATGACAGCCTTTTACACATTTCACAAAGACCTTAGAGCAAATTCAAAGCAGATTAAGCTGCCCCTGCAGAAATTACACTCAGACAAATTTTCAGATATTTATTGCTAGACAAAGTCTGACTGACATCATTAAAACATAATCCCCTGCAGTAATTGACTTTTGCATGTAGTCTCAGCCTCACTTTATGTTAAGCCAAGGCTCAAGGTTAAGCCAACTGCTATTTAATTTCTGTAAACTTTCTGGGAACCCTAACCACTCAGGCTATGTGCAAGACCAACCATTATTCACTGGTTGGTCTTTGTGACCTGACTAGCCTAAGAAAGACTGTATGCCTTCTCATGTGTTATGAGAATGGATTGGGCCCTGAAAATATAACATATAATTGGGCAGAGGGATAAGGAAAGAAGCATGTGTCCTGAGTGAGGGATGCAGATGAATGGGCTGAGAGAGTATGTACAGAGTTAAAGCTATAAAATGGAGCTGGGCAGTGAGTGAGTGAATGAATGTGTGTGTATATGTGTGTGTGTGTGTGTGTGTGTGTGTGTGTGTGTGTGTGTGCGCGCGCGTGGGGGGGGCTGAGGAAAGAGGATGAATAGCTATGGAGGAGAGAGGGCAAGAAATATTTTAAAAGAAGACTTTTTTTAAAAGAAAAAGTTACATATTAGAAAGCGTGTTTTCTTATTTGACCCTCAGATTAAAAAAAAAAATTCCAAAAGTGTCAGTATTCTGAGATCTTCTATTTATAACCCTGGAGCAGTCCTCAGGAGCCAGCCTCCTCAGGCTGCAATAGGATACAAATGATTTCACAGGAAGAACTCCATGTATGCACACTGCTGCATCCAGTGCACGTGGGAACCTGAATTCACTTCCACCACAACCATCCTCTTAGCCCAACCCTGCCAGCCGTGCAGGACATCAGAGCAGCAGGGTCTCCAGATCTGATAGAAGCTACAGATGGGAACTTCCGGGCAAACTGCCACAGGACTATCTGTTCCTAGAAGCCTTCCATGACTTCTGAGGCTGCCCTTTCTACTGTGCAACCTGAGCTGAGGCGTGTGATTAGAACTTAGGCAGCGGCAGCCTTGTGATCAGAACTCAAATACTAACTCCTGGCACACAGGTGTCAAGAGAGCTCTGTTCTCTTTGGTCATCAGCAGTGTCCCGAACTTAGCCACTGGTAACTTCCGCATCCACGCCCCTGCTTGAAAGTATCTTTGTAGAAATCACTAAGGATGTTTACCAACTCTCAACTGCAGAGAGAGTTCTTCTTCAGCCATCTTTTAACCTGGATTTCTTAACCTTTCTGTAGTATATATTGTGGTGACATATACTTAATATAAATAGTCTGGACTATCAGAGGACAGAGCCATCTCTTACAGTCTTTTTTTGGTTTTGTTTTGTTTGTTCATTTTGTTTTGTGTTTGTCTGAGACAGGGTTTTCTGTTTAACAGTCCTGGTTGTCCTAGAACTCACTTTATAGACCAGGCTGTCCTTGAACTCACAGAGATCCACTTGCCTCTGCCTCCCAAGTGCTGGGACTAAAGGCGTGGTTGGCCACTTCCTGGATTTCATGGCTATAGGTGACTCTCCTCTGAATTTAAGACTGTTTTTATTAAATACACCACATTATATCAAATCGTTTTCATCTTCTGCTTGGGCACCTCACAAGACCACACATTTTGTGGTCTCCAACAAACAGGGCTGACTGTGTGAGTTTTTCCAGAAAAAGTGCAGTGGACCATTTAGGATCTGGTGGTTATGTAGAAAGGCCTTCTCTCTTTTTTTCCTTCAATGTCTTTACATCTTAAACTTATCTGACATGGATATTTATTATCAAGGTGAACCCCCAAAATAGAAAGTGACAAGTTAAGATTGCCTAGGATTCTGTCTAGCTTCCCTACTACTGGGTTGCATCTCCTCTCCCCCAACACTAATGGGGGTTGTAGGAAGAGGCCCCTGCTGAGCGGTTACATATGGGTCTCTCTTCACAGTGATGCTTGCTGCCTCCGTAACTGTCCCTAATAATAACATAGTTCTCTTCTACTTCTGTGGCACCACTTTCTGCACACACTTCCTTCCTCCACATCCTTCTTCTGTCCTTCCAGCGTCTGCCAAAGTCTTAAACTATAGAATCTTCCCTGGGCCTTCTCACCTCCCCTTTTCTCACTTTACATGATGGCTAGTCTTGGTTGTCAACTGGACTGCATATGGACACAAAGCACAAGGCGCCAGGCACTCCCATGAGGGGACTGTCTTAATCAGATTATTTGAAGCAGGAAGACCCACCCTAAATGTGGGCAGCACATACTGATGGCAGTGCATATAAAAGGCCCAGGAAGAAGGAAACTTTTGCTTTTTTGCTAGCTTGCCTCTGGCTGGCAAGTGCATCTATGCTCTGAGGAGGCATTCTTTCATGGATATTAGAACAAGGTTCTTAGAGCTTCCAACATAGAAGCTCTCCAGGGACCCTCCAGGCCTTCAGAGTAAAGGCTGCTGAGACATCCAACCTTCAGACTAAGCAGCTAACTTCAGGATTCCTGGGCTCTCCAGTGTGAGACCACAATTTCTGGACTACTTGGACCATACCCTGTAAGCCAATCTACTAAATTACCTTTTGATATATATTTTACTAGGTTTTTTTTTTCCTTTACAGAGCCTGGCCAATATGCTTCTTGTGTTATTTCTGTTTTCTGGAACTATTTTCCTCCCTGGGGCTTCATTCACCTATCATCCATTTGTTGATGGTTCTCAAATCTATCTCCCACTCCTCATTCCAAAGCTCAGCATCTCTATCCTCCAAATATCTCTCATGTTTATATTCTCTTGTCCCAGCCCTTCCTCTTTGAATCTGAGTTTTGTAACTCCTTTCCTTCAGCCTTTAGCTCTGCTCAACCACTGGTACATTGGTTACATTTCACAAAGACCTCACTAGAGTGGCCAACAGCGAGCTGACAGTCCATGGATCTCCTCTCCCACCTCACTCACCTCTGCAACAAATCCCCAGGTATCTCACTAACATCTGCCTTCTCAGCCTGTTCACTATGCTTTGGTCAGAACTGATGAACAAATCATACCCATAATGTAAGGAAGAAAAGCTTTATTTGGGCTTAGTGTAGCTGGGGTTTTCAGCCTGCAATGGTAGGGAGGGCACAAGAGAACAGAGAAGCCATGGTGGAGAGAGCCTGGGGCAGAAGCTGTGTGCATGGCAGCAGGTCAGAACCAAGAGCTAGTCACCTGTTTCTGCTAGCCAGGCCCCACCTCTTAATTATGCCAGAGGCTCCCAAAATAATACCAGCAGCTGGGAAACAAACATTCAAAATGAATGTCTGACAAAGAACTTACATATTTACACACACACACACACATACCCAACTTGACCATTAGAGACCTTTGCTGCTTTTCTGTTGTCAAACTAAATAATAATTATGGAGACTATTTAAAATGCTCTTATATGCCAGGTACTATGCCTACAGCTTTAATAAAAGAAATTTAATAATAATCATCTCCTTTATTTCTCTGGAAAACTGCAGAGGTGAGCCTCGATGTCCTCACACTCCTGTAAATGAAAACCCACTGAAGAACTATAACTCACTTGCTCACTATCATGCTATTAACTAATGGAGCTCAAATTCAAACACAGCTTCTTCTGACTCCAAGGCCTTAACTAGAGATTCACTTGATAGGAATAACAATAAACCAGTTCTGTGGTTTATTATGCAAACTGCCTTAATGTTAGACTACCCATATTGGTTCAGCACAGGAGGCCCCTCAATGGCCCTGGAGAAATCAGACCCACTGAACTTAGTCCTGTCTTACCTGTCCAACAGTTAAATAAATATCTGTCCGATGTGGGCTCAGCATGAGGCAGGAGCTCAGAGTAGCCCAACCCACCCCTTCCATTCCTTTCTGCATCCTGCCTCTCCACATCGCACTGCTTCCCCATGCAGACCCTTCCTCACTCATGACCAGCATAATGCAAACCACTTTGCAAACTCAATGGAAACATTTTCCCTTCCATGTCAAAGCCCTTCTGCGTTGCCTTGGGAAGAGTTGAGCTTTGGAATGTCTGCTCCATTATGGTGCCTTTAATTCCTCAACTGTGGTTTTTAGCCTTCCATGTTGCAATGAATCTGTTTACAAGACTATCTCCAATAATAAAATAAAATCTATCACATATTCTCTGAGGTCAGGGAAAATTCTGTGCATCACCTCACCTGACATCTTTTGTGCATGTAATAAGACTTCAGAGTCTACTTACTTAGTAGCTAGTGCTTAAATGAATGACCCCAGAACTAGTGAATGAATGAAATTTACATAAATCCTTCTAGTTTCAATCAGCTCTGCTCAAGTCTACATCTACTCATCCCTAGTCTTTGAGAGTAACATGAAGAATGAGCTAAAGAATGTGCTAAGTTCCCAAAGGTCTCTGGAAAGCATCTGAGAGCAAGGTTGACCCATACTACAGTGAACTCCAGCCTCCTGATGGCAGTCAGCACTTAAATTAGCTATTGTAACTCAATCTGTTCTGTTACTACAGAATATCTGCATGACTATGGAGACTTGATATTTCAAAGAGCAAAATTTATTTAATTAGTATTTATTCCTTAAATAACATTTTGGATTAAGATAAATCCATTATTTTAAATACTTTTTTGTTTCTCTTTGGTTTCCTAAAGCGACTACTAAACTACTTTAAAACTATATACAAAGTTAGGCAGCATTGGCTTAGGATTTCATATTTCTTTTTTTTTTAATTATGCCAAGTTCATTTTTTTTATTTTGTATTTATCAAAAAAACAGTAAAATGAATTTAAAATGCGGAAAAGTTAACAATAACTATAAAGAGGATAAGAATCATAAGCATGGCTTATCAAGGGTGATAATGCAAATAAGATTGCTAAACATATATTTACTTTGTGTTCAGCTTTCCCTCTGAAAGGATTTCATATTTCATGAGAACAGTCAGTATGGCTTAGGAAGAAAACATTGGCCATGAGTTAGGAAATGTTTCTCTTTTTCCCTCTGAAATCATACATGAGGAAAAGAAGGGGAACAGGACTTAGGATGAGGAAAAAGCAAAGATGGAAGGGAGGGCAGGGAAGATGGAGGGCAAGCCAATGAGGGAGTCTGACCACACAACAAACATTCGGTGATCAAAATCTTTTCAGCTTAACACAGCTTTTCAAGTTACCCTATAAATAATTTTAGAGATGTTACTCAAACATTAAGACAGACTTAGCTATATCTAGTCTTAATTCAAATAGAATCATTAAGGAATAAAGAAGGAAGAAATGAGATAGAAACAGGAAAAGTTCAAAGTTGGCCCTGAATCCACGATGACCATTACAGCGTCTCTTATCAAGATAGCTATATTTCTGCTGTTTTTGGCCCTATGCTTCAAAGCACTCTGCCTCAAAGAAATTAAAGAATCCGAGTGGATTATTTAATTCTGCCTCTGATAACCTCAACAAATCAATGGAACAACAGTTTTGGGAACTCCATTTGCTCAGATTAATTGTTGGAAATAATAAGGTCTATATTATTTAAATTTTAAATTTTCTGCTAAATACAATTATGTAATAGTCATTGCTATTTTAAATGGGACTCATTTTAAAGAGATTATAATATAACTAGTATTTTGTTATGCAAATAAAATGTCAGGGAAACATTAGTAATTTCAAATGTTGGTTACTATCATTATCTCATATTACTACACTAAGAATATTGGTCAGAAAATTTGGAAATTTGCATTCTGGTCATGTCCAGCCTTTACTTTTTTTCCTGTTTCACTTCAAAATTGGATAATACAAGATTTCTACCACTTAAACTCCAACTTTTGTAATAGAAAAAATCACTTCCTTGGTCCCCTTTGAGCAAAACACAGATAACCTTGTAATGTAAAATCCGAAGTCACAATGTTCAGTTCATTTTCAGATTTAGAGAGTTTACGAATTCTCTACAATTCTTGTCTGTGTTAATAAAAAGAACTGTTATGGGCCAGAAAAGCAAGGACATCAATAAAAGATACCTGATATCTCTTGCAAAATAAAAACGTGGGAAGTTGCTTTTTACCATTCCTCATCTGCTCCACTTCACAAAAGTGTGTTCCAGTGGGGGTGTGGATGAATGCATGGACATGCTTGACTCCATTCTGAAAGGGAGGACACAGTTGTTTCCAGTCACATTCCAGAATAAACCACCATAGCAATTTCCTTCATTAAACTGGGAACATAAATGATGAAACCTTTTCAAAACGCTTCCAGGGGACCTCTTCCACATAGACATAGGCTCTGGTGACATGGTTAAAAGAAGAAAGGAAGTGCTCACAGATGGTCATAGCAAAGGTCTCTATGTTTTTAATCTGTAAAGAAAGAAAGAAACACTGGTAATCAAAAATGGCTCATTTAAAAGTCTTGGGCTGAACTGATTGTTTCTTTTATTTTGAGGTAGTGGCTCACTGACGACACAGCTCTGTCTGACCTTGAACTCATGGTCATTCTGTCTATACCTCATTCTGAGATTATAAATCTTCATATCTGGTGTACAGTATTTTTTGTTTTGTTTGTTTGTTTAAAATAAGGCTTCTCTGTGTAGCCCTGGCAAGCACCAAGCTCATGGCAGTTCTTCTGCCCAGCCTCCCAAGGGCTGGGATTACAGGTGTCCACTGCCAAACCCAGCCACAACTAATTGCTAAATATTCACAGGGTCTCCTTCCTGATCAATTGCTTCTTCCGATGAGAGAAACACAGAATTGGAATCTCAGGAGATACAGTCCAGTCCTGATTTTCCTTTACTCTTCCTGGGTGTGGCTCATAAATTTCCATCACCTAGGAGACTCTATCTTGTTCTCTTTTTATTTTTAGATGTTTTTGTTATTTTTATTTTATATGTATGGGTGTCTTGCCTGCATATATGTCTGTGAAATATGTTCATATCTGGTGCCATGGAGACTGGAAGAGGGTTCCAAATCCCCTGGAATTGGTGTCACAGGTGGTTGTAAGCCATCATGTGGGTGGTGGAAATGGAACTACTGTTCTCTGGAAAATCAGCCAGTCTCTTGACTGATGAACAACCTCTCCAGCACTACCCTGTGTTCAGAAAACTGCTTTGCAAGAAAGGAGACATTGGTAGATAAACAAAAAGTAAGTTACATTCATAATATTTTCTCAATGTGCATGTAATACTAAGGGCTTTCATGAAGTTAGCAAGTGGGTTGCAGTGTTGCTGAAGAAACTCAACCTTCAGGTGTGTTTATGAAGACCCACCCTGAATGTGGGTATGCTCATCCCATCTCCTGGGATCCCAGAATAAATGAAAAGGTAGAAGCAAGCTGAACTCCAGAATTCTCCTCTCCTGACCACAGATAGGGGATGACTGACTGCCTGCACACCTGCTGCCAAGACTTCCCTGCAGTGAGTGATAGACTACACCAGCAGTTTTCCACCTGTGATCAACTAAGACCATTGGAAAACACAGAGATTTACATTACAATTCATAACAGTTATGAAGTAGCAACAGTAATAATTTTGTGGCTGGGATCAACACAACATAAGGAACTGTCTTAAAGGGTCACAGCATTAGGAAGGTTGAGACCCACTCACTGGTCTATATATAATGCCAAGCCATGAGCCAAAATAAATCCTTCCTTCAGATGCTCCCCTAGGCCCAGAGTATGGGATATTTTGCCCAAGCAATCAGAAAATTAGAACAGGAGGCACAAAATTGTGGGCAGTAGATTTTGCCAATAAATATTTTCATTTACTGTACAACAATGGCCCTTTCTGCTACAAATGCAGAGTCTAAAAGTGATAGGACTCAAAGGAAGGCAAGAGAAACATGTTAAATTTAGTCTTTAATAGTCCCATGGCCTTGACTTGCCCATAGTTCTAATGTGAGGTAACAAGTTAATTTGCCCAGGAGATTTTCTTCCTAACTAACGAGGTAAATTAAAAAAAAAAAAAAGAAACAAGTTTTTCTGTAAGCCCGAGAATTTTAGGGTAGAAAGAAAGAAATTTAAATATGGCATATATGTAAAAATAGGTTAAAAGGAAATGAGAGCTTAAAATAAGTGAGTACCACCCCCGTGCGAGCTTGCACTGAATTTGCATCAAGAAACAGCAAGCATTTAAGAAGGATTATACCCCTTTGAACTTGGCCAGAGCATGCACTGTGTTCTTCATGGTGTCTGTAGGGATGATGTCAGAATTGTCACCATGCAGGTAATCCTTTTTGGATCTCAGAGTCAACTGCACCGAAGTCGCCACCTCTTTGATGCTGTGGTATTTTCCATCTCTATGAATGTGGAGAATTTTGACCAAATCCTTCCCATAGCCAGTTTGGACAAATTCCACTTCATCATTCTGTAATGAAAATATAATTATCTGATTGAAGGAGGCAAGCTGCACTCTCTTTAGTTTTTCATTTTATTAGACAACTGTAATAGGTGAGATCCAGCACACTTATGAAATATTCATATTCATCCAATATTACATCTAACCTTTAAGATTAGGGAAGGAGAGGCCCAGTGAAACAAAATATATCAGATTACCCTGAGGATAGACAAGTATATGGTTCTCTTGATAACAATTTTAAACAATTACTTAGTTATAATTATGTGTGTGTGAGAGTTTGTGAATGTGAGTGTAGGTGCCCATGGAATCCAGAGGTATAAGATCCTCTGGAACTGGAGTTACAGGCAGTTATGAATGACCTTGTGTGGATGCTAGGAATTAAACTCATGTCCTCTGCAAAACAGCATGTGCCCATAACCATTGAAAATAAACTTTAAAATAGTAATAATAGAACCTCCCAGGTCAAAGCCACACCCTCTCTGAAACATGCAGCCTCTCCTTTTAACATCTCTAGGAACTGATATCTTACAGTTGGTCAAGAATAAAGCGGCTCACCCTTCACATGGTTAGTGAAGGCAGAGTTAGTATATATACTCAGATCTGTTGACTCTAAACTATATAATGGCCCCTAGGGAAACCAGCTTTTTTTTTTTTTTTTTTTTTTTTTTTTTTTTTTTTTTTTTTTTTTTTTTTTTTTTTTTTTTTTTTTTTCTAGAAACTTCAATGACTGTTAACTGGAAATAATTCCATGCCCCACTCCATCATTTTTTTTTAAAGTGATATTTCTGAGAAAATGATCTGTGATAATGGAAACAATTTGAAAATTGCTTTTCCCATTTGCTGCCAGGAAGGGGAAAAGTAATTGCTGATAGCTTCCAGAACACCTTTAGGAATGCAGAGCCAGCGCCATCTAACTGCAAGGAGAGCCAAGCCTCTAATGGAGAGACATTTAATGTGTCTGTGGCTGAGCTAGCGAACACATCCATGTCATGTCTACAGCTGGCATCCACCAGACTTGATGCTGGGTGTCTGGGAGGCAGCAGGGGGTGAAGGTCCAGAAAACCCTATCGCTTTGAGCATGGGTATTAAATATTAGAGTGATAATAAAAGCGGTAAAAGATGATAGCAAAGAACAAACCAAATACAGTGCAAGCCTGGATAGAGAGGTAAACTCTCCTGATGCTCTCATTTAGGATACCAAAGATTGCTTAAAAACCACTACATAAGAAGTCACCAGTTCCTCCAAAGAGGAGAATTTAGAAGTACTAGCTAACATCCGAAATACCTCTTGCTTCATGATGAACATGAGTAATGGAAGGCCATCTTAAATTTTAGAGATGTTAGCCAGATGGTGCAAGCTCTTGTTCATTCAACATATACAAAAATTCAGGGTGTCTGGATTGAATCCTGCCTATCCAGGATGGGAGACAATTAGAGATACAACCCCCAAATCTTTAATCCAACCTTTGGGAAGTATTTTCAAAACAAGGATCAGTAAGGCACTGGGGTTTGTAGCTCAGTTGGTAGACTGCGCTAAGTTTCATTCTCAGCACCACATAAAACGAGTCAGGTTCAAGGTCATTCCAGGCTGGTTAGGTAGGTCAAGTTCAGTTGAGAGAATGTTAAAAAAAAAACATTCATATGGAAAAGAGGATGCTAGTAAGAAACGTGACAAAACAGAGCCCAGGCTTCTTCAAAAGAATGTAATGGTGACAGAGGAGAAGCTGTTGTGTGATTACACTAGCTCTGGGATCAGTCTAGAACCCAATTCTACCTTGCCACTTATAGCTTGGTGGCTTTGGACTAGTGGTTGAATGTCACTGAGCTTCAGTGTCTCCATTTGCACCAATAGGGATGACCACCAGCACCTTCTGGGGTTGCTGGTGATTACAAACTCCAGCTTTGTTTCAAGTAGAAATAGTGCTCATGTCAGGCAGTTCGATGTAGCTGCAGAAGAGACCATGTTGGTTGAGTGTATTGACTTGGGAGAAGAACACTCTTGATACCAGAGCCTTTGAGGATCCAACCTAGGGGAAGAAGAGACTTGGCTACTTGAGTCCTTGTGACAGCATCGATGGTGGCTGCCCAGGACCAAAAGTCCCTGAGCTTATTAATTATCTCTATTTTATGGGAGCATTCTACACCCCCTACTCCTTGGCCCCATCTCCTGCCATTGCACATTCAATGGTAGCTTAGCCTGTGAGAACACAGTGAATCTAGCTGACATGAATTATGACACTTATAGCTATACACTCATATAACATCTTTAGTATAATGTCTGTTTTCACCCTACTTAAACTCTGTTTCTGCTATTCTGAACTCACTGTACATCAGATGCTTTCTCTGCCTGTAGACCTCACATCTTTCTCAAAAAAATTCCTTTCTTCTCACCCCCTGTCTACAAATGTCTTCACCTGCCTTATTTCTTTCAGTCATTCTTCAAGTCTTCAGAGTTACCTCCTTCAGGAAACCTGTCTTCGCCCTTCAAACATAGAGTAGGTGGCTCCTTTGATATGTTCTCAAGATATTTGATATTGCCTCAGAATCTATCAAATTGTATTGCAAGTGCTTCTTTTTGTGTGACTCATTCCAAAGCAATAAACTATGAAAGCAGGAGAAGGTTCTATCTTGGTCGCCATGGCAACTCCAGCACTCAGCACATTGCCTGGATCTTAAATAGGAACTTGATAAATGTGTCATGAATGAATGGATAGTGCTACTAACCACCTCCTCTGCTTCCATGATGACACAGAGTAGTTAATGAAAACACACAATAGAGTCCAATACAGGAAGAGTGGGCTCAGTTCTGATGCCACCAAAAAAGTCCTTTTCCTGAGAAAACAGGAACAGGAAGGTAGGCCTTCCAATGACCTTAGATCACAGCACATCTGGCGAGAGAAAAGAGGCTCTTGGTTGCTGAGAGGGCTCAGCAAGTGAAGATATTTGCCACAAAGTATGGTGGCCTGCAGGAGTCACATGGTAAAAGGAGAGAACCAACTCCTATAAGTTGTTCTCTGGCCATCACACACACATCTTAGCATGCTCATCTACACACACACACACATCTTAGCATGCTCATTTACACACACACACACACACCTTAGCATGCTCATCTACACACACACACACACACACACACCTTAGCATG
>PVIH01007447.1:0-18631 GCA_004025045.1 Sigmodon hispidus | reverse complement strand
ACACACACACAAACACACACACACACACACACACACACACACTAAATGAGTAAGAGTAACAGGGTGTGGAGATGAGGAAAGGGAAGGGAATAGAAAGGAAGAGAATCCAGAAAGACAAAATGGAGTGTAGAGAAAATATAGAGAGGCCATGATACAAAGTGTTTATACTGTTAATAACATAGCATCCAAGTAGAGTATAGCTACCCTGGGTCAGGGATCATTCAAGGCACATGAGAGAGGCCAGAACTCTTGAGTAAGATCCTAAGCCAGGTATTAAAAGGCAAGCATATAATCTCAACTATGAAAGGATAATCACTGATTCAAGTCCAGGTGGGGAGTTACACAGCAAGACTTTGCCATATAAAACCGAACACTTGAGCAAGTGTGAGTAGGTACGTTTACAGAGAAAGTTATAGAAGAAAGAGTTCATTTGGTATCTGGTTCTGGGGACTTAGAATCCACAATGGCAAGCAAAGGTATGATAGCAGGAGGAGAAAGTTCATATCTTGAACAGCAAGCATAAAACAGAGAACGTAAGTTTAAAATGGCATGAGTCTTTAAACACCAAAGCCTGCCTCCAGTGACATACTTCCTCTAACAAGGGCACACCTCCACAGGCTCCCCAACGAGCACCAACAACTGGGAGCCAAATAGCCAAATGCCCAAAATTATGGAGGACATCTCATTCAAATCACCACAGCATTTGAACCTGAAGCAGGAATGGGCCACACAAGAATTGAGGCCAGACTCCTTCAGTTCTGCAGGCAAAAAATAGGATGTCAGTGTCAGAACCCCACTGTGTACAAGCCACTGCAACTAGTTAGTGTGTGCAAATGACATCATCAGAGAAGATGGGCAACCCTGGTGAAGCCTTTGTTCAGCTACCATTAACTTCAAATGGATGTACATTTATTCATTTATACAACTAGAAAAATTATAATGTCCCCTCTTCGAGCATAAATCACTCAAGAAAGTACCTGAGAAACATGTGCTCAATACATGTTACTTATGATTATTACAAAAACAATATTCACTTGTCCAGTTTTGCATGAAAGGATCCTTATGGACAGAGATAAATACTTAGAGTATACTTCAAGCCAAAGCCCAAGTGAAGAAGATCAAGGAACATCTGCTTAGAGAGGGTCTACTTCCAACCATCTCCCTCAGGTACAATGGCCTGATTGGAATTTCCATCAACACTGATGCTGGTACCTCCAGTGGTCCTTCCTCACATCTGCGTGACTTGAGAAGGGACGTCATGAATAGATTATTCATGTCCTATCGCAATACCCTGAACAGACCTTGAACAGGCTCTGCACAAGACAAATCTCCTTTCCTATATGTCTTGAAATGTACAGTGAGTCAGACTTGTCAACTGTCTGCAAATAATGTTGACAAGATGTCTGAGATTCCAAAGGACTCTTCCGAGTGTTCACATCTACATTGAATTCACAGATGTTACCATTGCTGGCTGCACTGAAGTGGGTTTGGTTATCTCAGGGCTTCTTAGCCTCTGGTCTGTTAAATTCCTGAGGACCCAGATGCATTTTAGGCAGAACTACATATTTCATGAAGTTGTAACTAAATCTTTAAAAATATTTGTGAGAGTGGGTGTGGTTTTTCTAGGACATGCACATGGATATTTATAGCCAGGACTTTCTGGCCAGGCCTAGCCCTGAGATCCAGACCACCCGCAGCTGCTTGGTCCTAAATAATCACACAAATGCTTATATTAATTAAGACTGTTTGGCTCCCCACAGATTTCACATCCGATCAGGAAAGAGTTGATGACTCATGAAAGATTAAGAACCAGTTCTTGGTGTAACTGGGCTGAAATAGTTATGATGGCTTTGTTCAGTCCGGTTTTCTGGGTCTGATCACCAGCCCTGAGGCAACATGAAAAGGAGGGTTTCTCGTTCTGCACACATTCCTTCTGGAAGCAGGGTAGTGGTGGTAGGGATAAGAACACAAGCCTTAGAGCCAGATGGCCTGTGCCAACTGCTGGCCATCGGGACCTGGGCAGGGCTTGTTTGTTTTCATTCCTTTTCCTTCCCATCTATAAGATGGGATAATGACAGCACCTATTATGTAAACAGTGAGGTTTCAAGTGACTCAGGACAATCACTGACATGTAGTAATCAGTAGGTGTCAGCTAGCAGCATTATCTGTCAGCCAGCTTGACCAGAAGTAATAGCTGCATCCATTACTGTGCAACCCTGTTTCTCTTTTTGATAAAGTCAATGATGCAAATCATGTCACATAGGTACACATTAATTTGAGCTGTTTACATCTACAGATAAACTAAATTCTCATCAATATAAATTGAATTTTGAATGAATCCTAACTGGATAGACACACTGAAGGATATTTGAATGAAGTGAATATTTTCCTTCACCCAATCACTATACATTCTCCACTATACTAACTTTTTTCAATATTAAAATTTACATAGTAGTACAGACACATACCAGACTCCCAGTGAACTTTCCTTACTTTCTGGATTGGAAACAAGGTGAAAACAGGTTCATATCTTTAGCTAAGAATTAACTTCAAGTTTCTGTGATTTTAAATGCCAATCAATACCAACGCTCTCTCCCTAGAATGCCCATCTTTATAAGACACTGGTGAGTACATAGCAGTCCTCTCCCTAAAATGTGGCTCTTCTCTTTGAACTCATGAAGCACCATAACAAACAAGCACTGATCTCAGACTCACACTCGCCCTTCCTCACTCACACCTTGATTTTCCCAGTGCCATCTTGAAGACTAGAGTGGACCATCTCTACATCTGGCATAGCAGTCCCTATTCACTGCCATAAATGATTTGTCCAAGAAACAAGATTCATTATTTTGCTATTTAATTTTTAAATTAAAAATTTAATTTAATTTTAATCATTTTTAGTTCAATATGGGAAAATTTGTTTTCATTTACTTCTAAGAAATCTTAACAATGCAGCGTTAAGTTCTTCTCAAGTTACAAAAATAGGTGGAAGGTAAGGAAGAGCTCACCACATGAGTCTGTTTTCCTCACAGGAATTCTTAGTCAGGGCTAGCGAGATGGCTGAGCAGTTATGAGCACTGGCTGCTATGTTAGAAAACCCAGGTTGAGTTTCCAGCACCCGTGCAGTGGCTCACAACTATCTGAAACTCCAATTTCAGGGGATCTGTTGTCTTCTTCAGACTTCCGTAAGCACCAGGCAATACATCATACACAAAAATATATGCAAATAAAAGAGTCATATACACAAAAGAAAAATATTTTTCAAAAAAAATCCAAGATTTTTACAGGGGAAAAATGAGGTTGGCTCATGGAACTTAAAAGTTCAGATCATTTTCAGACAAGTAAGGAAGAGCCTTGTGGAGCCACACATGAACCCTCTCTTACCAAACGTTATCAGAAGTTGTACTAGTCTATTGAGATTTGTAACAACAGAACCTTCTAGCACACACACTTTCTTTTTCACAGAGCCCCATTTTTAGCAGCTCCTTTTAGCCTTCTTCAGTCTTCTGTGTTTCGTTACAGTCTGCTGCACTTCAGTACTGAAATTCTTTATTCTGTTGGCAGAAGAAGACACCTTAATTGAGGTTGTTGCTATTGTTATGAATTTTAACTCTTTCCAGTATTCAAAAGGAAAGGTGGAGGCACCATGCATGTCTATTCACATCTTCGTAGGAGTAGATTTAATGACAGGAAAAGTACTGAGAAAATGTCAGGCAAAGCAAGAAGAGATTTTCATCAATTTAATCAACTAGAATTTTCTCTTGAGTCTTAGAACTAATGTAAGGACCATCTCCACCTTTCACAGGAGAGATTTTAAAAATCTTAGCTTTTTGCATCTAACTACCATAATTCAGTTATACTGTGGCATGTAAGAATTATGGACAAGAAAATCAATCTCTATTGTCTCTCTACCTATTATCTATCTATCTATCTATCTATCTATCTATCTATCTATCTCTATCTCTGCTCTCTCCCTCTCCCCCTCCCACCCCCCCTTCTCATCCCTCCCTTCCTTGCTGTCTCTTTCTGTCCTTAAATATGCCAAGGACAGTCTTCAAATTCTCTACCCAGGTTTATCTATCCTTGAATTTTTTTGGACATTTATGAATATAAAATCTTCAAGGAGGGTCTGACATATATGAGAAAAACAAGCACTCTTGTGAACCATGTTAGTGTCACCTTTGTAGATCTTAATACACACTAATGATAAGATAATAATAAAAGTGATGATCTTAGAAGCAGCCGGTGGTGGTGGATCTCTCTCTCTCTCTCTCTCTCTCTCTCTCTCTCTCTCTCTGTGTGTGTGTGTGTGTGTGTGTGTGTGTGTGTGTGTGCGCGCGCGCGTGCGCGCGCGCGCGCGCGTGCCTGTGTGGCTGTATGTCTGTATGTCTGTGTGTTTGCTTACTGTTTGTTGTATGGGATCTACTAAATATATGATAAGACTGTAGTGATTTAATGCTCTTCAGGGAGATGTGCAGTCTGTTCAAAGCTGCCCCTAGAGGATGCTTCAAGCATACACTTCAAGAGAAGAATCCAATCTCATTGTATATTCATGGTGAAAGCAAAGTGTAACTCTAACCTGCTCACTTATTACTCATCACGAAAAATGCCAGGAGAAATGCTAATTTCCCTGCCAACCTCTTCAACAAAAGCCTCTGGGTAGGAAAGCTGAAAGCGGGTACCCAGGAACTTCTAGAACAGGAGTGGGAAATATCCCAGTACAGAAGTGATAGCGGGATCTGAAACAGGCTGGAAGGAGACCACTGAACAGTAGACAGTCAAAGTACCTGCTTCTCAGTGATGGCGCTTAAATATGACTTCAAGAACAACAACCCAGTATTGAGGGCTTGATATGGTCAGAAAAACCAGGTGTATGTTTTCCTATAATTCTCCACAGAACTCTATGACGTGCATATTGTAGTCCATATTGAATAAGGAAGATACCAGGGCTAATCAGTTAACCTTCTCAGGATACATTGTTAGAGGACAGAGAGGTAAAAGCAATGTACCACCTTACGTCATGTTTTTTTAACCCTTTATCACAATCCCTCCAGTCTGCTTGACAAGTCCCTCCGGAGTCATAGTCATGAGTGAGAGGAAGAACACACTGATCGCGAGAGAGGGAGGGAACTGGCCGCACTGCCAGACACTCACAGCTACATAGCATTGTATCATCTGATTTTCCACCCACAGGAACTGACATCATCATCGTTCCTATTCCTCACAGCCGCTCCATTAGCTGGCAGAAAAGAGTCAGGACTTGAAAATAAATGGGCTCCTGGGTGTGAAAGGAGCAACCCACTGCAAGGGCAGACTGGGACTGGTGGAGTGTCTTAGAAGGAAACTTACCAGTCTCAAGATGTGTCCCTTCCTACATGACCCCCTTTAACTATTGGGGATTCTGGACTCAGCTGCATTCTGTGTTGACATCAGGTGCTGATGCATGAGGAGAATTGAAAGGTAGCTCTTTCTGCATCAGATGAAGGGCTGGGCCTTCAGAAACAGGCACTGACCATTTGAGGTGAATATTGACTTTCACCTGAATCAGGACCATTGAAAGCAGGAATGATGGAGCTTACCATCTCACCCAGGGACTGGCTTTAGCCTATGTGTAAGAGGAAGGAAATATCTGTCCTTGAAGAAATAGAAAGTGGGAAGGAGCCCGAAGTCACTGTCACAGTTACGGTGGTCTCTGAGAAGGGACAGGTGAGTCCCACCTTCCAGAAAGCAATCAGATACTCTTTGAACTGTAAAACCAGAGAGCTAGTGAGATGCAGTGCCAACCATAGGATGCAGGCTACCTGGTTCCCTTCACTATAACTGTCTCTCTGCCTTACAAACAGTAAGGGAATTCTTATGGTGGCATTTTCCCTGCTACTCTATACCCACATTGTTCATTTCTCTCATTAGGTTTAATTCATTCTGTTTCTTTTAAAATATTTTTCATATGTAATATTTTTATTTTGTGCATATGAATGTTTTGTCTGTGTGTATTGTATATATGTTCACCACATGCATGCCGGATAGAGAGGTCAGAAAGCATGGGGTCCCTACAACTGGAGTTACAGAGAGTTGTGAGCCACCATGTGGGTGCTGGGAACTGAACCTGGGTCCTCTGTGAGAGCAACACATGAACAGCTGAGCCATTTTTCCAGCCCCATCATCCTGAGTTTCTTAGAACTGCAAATAGAAGTTTTTTAATTCGTTCCCATTCATCTGCACATCCGTAGAGCTGTACTAACTTGGGTTCGTGGAGGTGGAAAGCAATGTGCCAGGCTTAGAGACAAGGGTGGACAAGACAGGCAATGGTCTGCCCTTATAGAAGTGTTATGCCAGAATATTCATCTCCTGTGAAGAACAAATGGTCGATCCTCTGGCCTTTTTCAGCTGTGTTTCAACAATTTAGGTCTGTCATTATTGCATAAGAGAAACGAAATACAATACATACACCAGTGGGTACGGCTGTGTGCCAATGAAACCTTATTTATAAAAGCAGTCAGTGGGCCAAATTTAACCCACAGAAGTTCCTCACCACTTCCTAGGGGAAGACTAAAAAAAGAAATAAGTAGTCACGCAGAGTGTTAATTACTGCAACAAACGGTGGAGTGAGCTCTGAGGACATGTTGTAGGGACAGCAAAGCCAGATTAGGCTATCAGAAGAAACTGGCATTCTAAAGCAGCATGAAGGATGATTTGAACCAGCCTGATGCGAGTGGCCACCCTCTTCCACTGATGATGCCTCCCTTAATCATGGCCCTCGTGAGCATTTCTTCGCCCTGTATTTGCTGGACTTGTCTCTTCCTATCAATAATTCAAAACCCGTTCCTTTGCTCACATAACAAGCACATCAACTCCTCTTCAGTCTGTCACATCCTAGATTCCTCTCAATCTATCAGCAAACTTCTGAAATCTGCTCAGAAAGAAAGCTGTCCTTAAATAGATACATCTTATGGGATGTAAATCATACTTCAAAACATAAATAAAACCACCAGCTTGATTCACAGGAGCTCTCACAGATGACTGTACAGCCTCAAAGTCAGCATCTTCTAGAGGCTGAAAATCCCCAACTTTATCTTTATTTTTCTTAAAATATTTTCACAGATGAATTTGCAAGGAAAATAAACTACAGCCAAAAGTGAAGTATACACCAATATGAAGGTATCAACAAGGAGTGGTGAAAACAACCTAGTCTAACCTGCAAGTATAGGAACTAGTAGAAGCAGATGCAAAGCGCAAAATAATTAACCTATTTGAAGAAAGAGATGACTTAGCATTGAGAAAATAAGAGTAAATACTAAAATTTTAATTTGGGAGCTGAAGGAGATGATTCAGCAGTGATGTACTTCTCACACAAGCATGAAGACCAGCGGTCAGATCCCCTGTACTTCCCAAACACACACAGGTCCACACACACATGCACAGTACACACAGACATGGAAAAAAAAAAGATTCCAGCAATTAATAATCAGATAAGAATCTGTTAAGCACAGTTACTTTGGAGAGATAGACTAAGTAACAGATTAATTCTCTAAAAGGAACTAGAGAAGGGAGAAAGCCAAATGAAGACTCAAGTTCTGGGACTCGGAAATGGCTCCAGGATAAGAGCTCTTGTAGCTCTTTCAGAGGCGCTGAGTTCCTTTACCAGAGCCCATGTCTATCAGTCATGATCGCCTGTTACCTCCAGCTCCACGAGGAGCAAAGTCCCTGTTCTCTGAAGGCAGCGCACCCATGGGCACACACAAATACACACAATGAAAAATAGAAGGCTTATTTAAAAGTGCTAATGCAGACACATGGGAACTGGGATACATAAAAGATGTGGAACACATGAAGGGTATATGGGTGGAATGAGATAGAGAAACTTAAAAAAAAAAAAAAAACCAGGACTACAGTTGTCTAGAATTTCTGGGTGAGCGAACACAAAGTCAGTCCACTTCCAAGCAATGAGCTCTCCCTGTTTGCTCTATTAGGTCAAATTAAACAAAAAAGCAATGTCTACAGTTTGGACAGATCCTTAGGCCGTGAGAGAGTGTGGCATGTCCATG
Source organism: Sigmodon hispidus (assembly GCA_004025045.1). NCBI lineage: Eukaryota > Metazoa > Chordata > Mammalia > Rodentia > Cricetidae > Sigmodon > Sigmodon hispidus. The sequence continues at coordinate 10,586 of PVIH01007447.1, read as the reverse complement.
CTCTTATACAAGTGGTTTCATGAAAAGCCTTCTGTTTTTGCATTTTCCTCATCCACCCAACTTCTATGTTTCTTGCCATAGTATAACTGTATTGGTTTTAGTAAAAAAGAAAAGGAAAAAAATAAGAAGGACATATCAGAGTCTAGGAATTGAGGCCATGCTGAAATCCCTGGAGACCCTCAGCAGCTGCTTACAGTGTTTGACCTCAAAGTGACTGCATAAGGATGGTTGTTGAAGGACAACCTGAGCAGTAGAGAAACCAGGAAAGAAAGTTGATTAAAAGTGTCTTTCTTGACCTTGAGATGAAATTGGAGTTAGCAAACGTCACCCAAATACAAATGTCCTTCAGCCTACTCACAGGAAGATAAGAATAAGCTTGGCTAAAACTGAAGAACTGTTTACTAACATGTCATCACCATCATGCTATGTATATGATTAGGAGAGAAAAAGCATGAATTATTCTCCAGCCTAATCAACAAATCTCTCCTCAGGTCATATAAATGAAAATGATTTGCATATGTTCTCTAAATGATTCAACAAATCCTATACTTGATTGCTCAGTTGTTTAAGCTTCATAAAATAAAAGAAGTAAATGATACTATTTTTTTTCTTTTAAAATAAATGTCATGCCACAAATTTTTATTGTTTGCAGCTATTGAAATCATTTTCTAAACACAATTATAGCCTATAAAGCAAAATGCAGAAATGGTAAGAAAAATATTTCTTGGTTTAGTTCTTTCTGACAGCTCCCTTGTAGACAGCTGTCAATCTCCAGATGTCACATCAGCTAGGTCTCAGGGCAGTGGGTTTTGGTTTTAGGATGTACCTGCACTAACAATAAGCTTATTTAAAATATAGGCTCTGGGAGCCTGGAGAAATGACTCAGCTCTTAAATGCTTGCCATCAAAGTGTAAGGATTTGAGTTTGATTCCCCAGAACCTACATTTTAAAAAGCTGACCATGGAGGCACGCATTTGTGATCCGAACACTGACCAGGATTCCTGTGACTTGCTGGCTTCTCAGCCTAATCAAATCAGTGAACTCCATCACATTGAGAAGCCTTACCTCAAAGAAATTAAGGCAGAATGTTTGAGGTAAATACCCAATATGGACTTCTGACTTACACACACAAACTCACGTGCATATACACACCTCAGATTCCTGACCCCAGCTGGAGGGGCTTGAATTCTGAGGGTTTGAGATGAGACCCAGAATTCTGCCCTTTTGCAGGTACTACGAATAATTTGTGGTGGGTCCATAGTGCTCCTTAATCCTCTGTCTCCAGAGAAATAGACATACAAGCCACCCGCCTCTTCCTACAAACTTGAAAACCTGAAGACCATCTGCTAGGCTAGCCCATGGAAGTGGCCTGACCTTCAAGGCTCTTGTTTGGGTTGGGTCTCCAAGATGACTCTGATCTGAATCCGTAATCAGGGAGAGGAACAGAGCAGAGCCAGCAGGGTTCCCAGGCATAACGTGAACAGCCACTTAGCGTGACAGTTACACATGGATTCAAGAGTATGTAAAGAAATGATTTGCATATGTTTGTATATCTGTCTACTCTTTCCCTCTCTCAAGAGGGGGCAGCTCACCTTTTCATAGGCATCACGGTAGTGGGCCATTTTCCCTCAGCCTTCAAATCCAATCTCAGTTTGAAGAATGAGAAAGGGTGGTGTGAGCTGAAGAGAAGTTGGTAAAGTTTTTTATTTATCCCCGAAGAGTAGGCGGTCAATATTGACCTGATTGCACAGCAGACAGTGAAAGACCGTGGCCTTTTTAAAACGATGCGCCCTGCTGAGTGGTCAGAACCAGGTGGGTGTGAAAGAGACGTCATTTTTTTTTTTTTTTTATCTAAAATGCAACTGAAATTGCTCTTAGTTTAAAACAACCTTCAGAGTACTAGTTTAGAAATTGCCCCTTTAAGACAGATTATTATAGGTGACAGATACTAATTACTAATAAGGCATTAGGTTTTGTCATTTCTAATGTATAAATCGCATGCATTTACACTCACAGATAGTCTATCAGAAGAGAAAAGAAACACAGAATGCATCTTACTCAACAACTACTTGTCAAGAATTCCTGTTGCCATGCACGATGCACTATTTCATTCATGCCAAAGAGTTAACCAAGTCAGCAGGATAAATACCCCTTTCCCTCCAGACTTTTCTATGACTTTGCAAAACTAGTCAACAATTGAGCACAAAGGCATCCAGAATCACACGGGAATGTTGTGACAACCATCAGATGACATGGGACTCAGCCTCTTCTGTTTATGTTCAAACAGTGAACAGCAAAGGTGAATAGACCCTACAACTGAGGCAGCACGGCCTGAGAAGGACTTGACACTCTGTCTCCACAGCAACAGATAGAAAATGATGACAAACCCTGCAAGAACAGCTCTTGTTTTGCTTGTCTTTGCCCTCTTTGGGCTCCAGGACACAGAAGAAATCACTTGCAAAAATGAAGAAGGCGATGCTGTGGACTGGTAGGTAAATGAAATGGAATGACTGGTGTGTACAAATCCAAAGTCAGGATATGTCTATGATGAGCCTAAGGAAAACTTTTGACTGGCTTCTTCCCTTTAAAGAGCCAGAGACTAGCCGAGTGCTTGCCTAGCATGCTTGAAGCTCTGGCTCATTCCCTAGCACCACACTAACTGGGCAGAGTAGGACACACTGTAATCCTAGCAGAAGCATCAGGAATTCAAGGACATCCTGAGCAATAAAGTCATTTCCAGGCTAGACTGGCATATATGAAATCTTGTTTTAAATAAACAAATACAACAATTAATTAAAAGAAAAGGACTTAAAGAGTGTCAAAGGGCTCAGTTTCCAAGCAGAGCTAGTTCCTGAGTGGTCGAGTTACCCCTGAGAAAATGCCAAGCAGTTCTCTGGACCTGAGTCTGTGCTCATGAGGGGTGGAGCAGAGTGTGACTGAGCTGACCACTGTCACTTGGCAATTACCTTTCATTCCATGTGCTTTTTCTGAGCTACAAAGCCAGGAGAGCATATTGATTTTTCTAAAATTGAGGTATACCTTTCTCGTCATGGAAACAAGGAAAAGAGTTTAATGGAGCCAAACACTGTTTGGTTAACCTTCATTCACAAGGCAGCCCAGGCATTGAGCAGGAGTGACTGGGAGCTTATCAGTCTCTGTCACAGTGTCCAAAGAGACAAAGCATACCATGCAATGTGATGAGATCCTCCTCGGGGATTTGGCCACTTTCCCCTCATTAACTCCAGTATTTAGTTCTGCCGAGGCAGTTGATGGCATTGTGTGAATTTCAAGTTAAAGAGTACCAACCAATTCAGTCTTTCAACATTTATGAGCTCTGGCCAGGCACTAACCTGTGTTTTAAAGACAAAGCTATGAACAAAACATAGTTCCTACCCTCAAGGAGCTCAGTTCTGTGGGACAGACACAGGGCATTGGAAGTGCACGACCCAGAAGGCCTCGTTGAGGAAGTAATGTTGGGCTGAGTTTTAAAAATAATTATAAAGTTGTTTTAAAAAACATAGGAAGATGTTATGGAAATTCGGGCCAATAGAGGAGCAAAGAATCAGTGCAGGATCAGAGCGACATGGAAAGAGTGTCACTCCTAGTGATGTCACCTGCCTGAGACTGAGGAGGATGCACAGAAATGTCTGTAGATTGACAGTACGATGAGAAGTGTGGGCCGTCGTGAAGGCCTTCATGGGCTCTGCTTTGGGGTTTGAACCTGATGTTGAAAGAGAACTGCTCAAGGACTTGGAACAAGGTTGAGATTTGATCCAACCTGTGTGGGACTAGTGCAAAAGGTCAGTGGGAAAGAATCAGTCCAGAGCCACAGAGTATATATGGACTTCTACAGTATCACAGACAAAACAGACCACAGTAGGTACAGACCAGAATTAAAGATGTGGTAGTGGAAACAAAATAGCCTGAGAAGATGGACAGTTGGTGAGCACCGGGGTGAGAAGCTCTTGAGAGCATGTGTTCCATAAAAGCATAGAATAAATAGGTTCGCTGCAAAATACTATGAACTTGGTTTTAAAAATGTGGATCTTGAATCTTCTGGGTCTCCTTTTGTCTAGGTATCTGACTCAACCTAGAGTTCTAGGCTAGACATTGCATACAGAGATGTCACCCAGGATAAAATGACAACAAGCATCACTATTACCTAGTGACAATGCTGTGTTGGTGGGGGAGAAGGTGTTGCCAAATTGTGATTGATAGGTTTTTTTTTTTTCTAAAGCTGAATGAGTTTATTTCTTAGTAATATGTGTCAAAAAGACAGGCATAGCTGCTTAGCAGAGAAACTGCTGAACTGCCACAAAGTCAGCATATTTCCTGCCTTGTGTGAGGACTTGGACCTGTCAATAAGAATTCAGGACACCCAAACAGAAGTATAAGTCTGTAGAGGCCCAAATGAAGAGTGTGATGCTCTTGGACAGATTGCTGCATTCTGATGGTGTATGTATTGTGTTTGGCCCACTGTGTTTCTTGGGGTTAATTCCAGGATTTCATGCTGTTATAGTATATTTGGCTAAAGTAGTTTTTAAATTGGGCCAAATTTGCTCTTTGGGGAATTTTGACAAGGTCTGGAGGCAGTTTTGATGGTCACAACTTTGGGATACTATTGACATCTAAAAGGTGGAGGCCAGATATTCTACAGGACACAGACCAGCTTAGTGAAAATAAACTTTGATCACAATGGGACTAAAGCACATGAGAAAAGCCTGGGCATTCCTGGGGTGACCTAAGGATGGCTGAATGCTACATAGCCCCAACCACTTGCCCTCATGGTATATACAAAGAAAATAACAAGCAGGATGATCACAGACACCGGAAGAGAAGGCCTGCTTCAAACACTTGATGAGCAAATCCTCAATCGAGAACATTCTAGTAAGTGGAGCTATAGAAAGTTGCTCAGGATAAAGCTGCAAGAAAGTCTCCATCTCTGACAAATCTCATACCCGTCTGACTATTCACAAAGAGATCAGTTACTAAGCATTATGATGGGAGCAAATCCAAGACTTCCCAGTCTAGACCTGGACCTTGGCCTTCTCTCCAGTGTAATTACTGGGAATATGGGGACAACAGAGAGAATCACTCTCAGCTTTTCATTTCAGGGGCCCCCAGTCACAAGCCTAGCTAATGTCTTAGATCCTAAGCCATAGAACATACCACCCATACCAAGTTTGCCTTCCCAGGAAAAAGGTAAAAATAAGAGATAGAAAAACAGCAGATGCCTTGAGTATTCCCTTTGCTTAGAGACTGCTTATGATACAGTGAATGGTGTATTTAAGTATTTAACACAGACTGTCATCAGAAAAGCAGTCAATAAGTGATAGTAATTCATAACTATATGCTGTATTAGGTTCATCTTTTATAAGTTACCCAAAAGGCTTGGCAAAGAACATGCAGATTCTGGACGGGAGTACCTGTACCTGGACTCCACAATGAGAACCTGGAGAAAGGGCCAACATCTGGTGAACAGCAACAGAAGCATGCTGGCGAGGACCTTGGAACCGCTGTATGAAGCAAATATCTCCCAGGTAGGTTACAGTCAGTTATTCATGGAGATCATAGAAAGTATGGTACATAATCAAAATTGAAATTTTTCTCAAAAAGCATCTTTGGAATACATTTACATGTATGTATGTATCTCACACCAAACCCCTAACCCTATAAACTTGTGATAAACTCATTCAGAACTAGGCCAGAACAACTAAATCAGCCAGGCTTTAAAAAACACATCATCATAATCTACACCAATGCCAAGCTGTTGGTTCACTTGGTTTAAAAAAAAAAAAAGAATAATCTGTGGCTTATGGAGCACACATACCAAGCAAAAGCATCTTGGAAAGGCAATTCTTTGAAAAAAAAAAAAAAGGTGTGTCCAAGCTGTTGGTTCACTTGGTTTAAAACAAAAAATAATCTGTGGCTTATGGAGCACACATACCAAGCAAAAGCATCTTGGAAAAGCAATTCTTTGAAAAAAAAAAAAAAAAAGGTGTGCTGAGACCCAAACTGGGCTAGCCAGCATACTTGGCCGAAATGACTTCCATCCTTTATCCCTGACTAGACAGTAGCCAGGTCTCATCCCATTGGTGGGAACTCAAGTTTACAATCTGATGCAATTAGTTCATCGGTGCAAAGGGAGCCAAGAAGGTTCAGGAAATGAAAATCCTTGCTAAGCTAACTACGTTTGGATAAAACAAAAAATTCTCATAATTGTCACCAAGTGCAATAGTATCACTGGGCAAGATGTAAAATGATTGCTTAGTGAAGTCTTCAGGCTGCCAGAGCTCTGCCAACTCACTCAGCATTTACTCTCTTTTGCATCTAATAGAAATGGGGTAGGAGCCCTCTCCCTCTGCCTGGGATGCAGGTCTGTGAGCAGCATGCCTTGAGTTGGAGGTTGTTTAAATTGTGGTGGTGATGAGCGCTGGTAATTCAAGTAAAAGTTCCTCTGGGTCTTCCTTTCAATTTTCTATTTTCAAAACAGTAGGCTGACAGCTAGGGCTTCAGCTGCAGGGGCGCAGAACTGGCTCACCTGAGTGGAGATGAAGTCTGCAACCTCAACTTGAGGTAATGAGCTGACTGAAGACAGATAAGTAGGCCTGCTGCCTCAGGGTGGCCAGGCCTGCAGTGTTCTGGTATGCATCTGGTTTACAGTGAGTGGTTTCCAAACACGGGTGACAAGAAAATCCAGCAGTAACTGACACCTCTATGAATGCATTCTCTAACGATAACTTATGGGCATGCTTAAAATGACTATTTTTATATACAGTAGGTTCTTTGCTTGGCTTTTCTCCTGTTAAATAATGTAATGCTCACCACAAGACATTCACTCAGAAACTAGCACTGTGTGTGTGGCGGGGGTGAGGCGTGTTGGTTTTATTCACCTGCCATTAAAAGCAACCTCGAAGCAAAATACAGAGTTAAAATGACTCTGTAGGCTGTTTAAGTACATGTGGTGTGCCAAGCACAATTTCAGGTGTTTTTTAAAGTTATTCAATCTCAACAACAACTCTGTTTTGAATAACCAGACTATTATGTAAAATGAAAACTGAGTGCTTCTGCTTCCCAAGGTGGTGGGAACTTGGAACAGAATCCATTAGTGAGAAAATAAGCCTCTCCATTGTTTTCCTCCACCTCCCAGGAACTCTTGGAGTGCAGAAGAGGAAAAGAAAATTGTCGAGCTACTGCCATTCACCTTAGCTGGAGTAGATGACCATTTGATTGTTATGTTGGCAGATCCCAGTAATGACCTTGGGACATGAAAGGCAGCCCAGTGCCTAGGAGAGAGGCCATTATACCTGCTCAGCAGAACGAAAACAGGGAGAAGGGTCAGGTGTAGTTCACACCTATAATCCTAACACTCAGGAGGATCACTGAGGCAGGAGGATCACCATGAGTTCAAGGCCCACCTGGGATGTATACGTGACCTCGAGGCTCATCTTGGTTACAAACTATAATTTTTCCCACCCTCACCCGAAAACTAAAGGAAGCAAGGAATTGAAGAGTGTGCTAGAAATAAAAGGGAAGTTGGGATAAAAAAAATAATGACAGTGTAAAAGCCTTTGATGTTTGAGTAAAACCCAGGCACAAACAGGGCTTTGAGTGCTTGTTTCTAGACAGGAAGATGCTAGGAAAGAAGCTGGTGTCAGTGTGTGATTGGCTCAAAATTAGAAAGCAATATCGACACACAATTAGAAGACATAGATGTGCTGGGTGCGTCCAGGGACTGAGAACTGTCTCCTCTACCCTTTGACCTGATATTGATCTTCTAACTGATGGTGGGATGTAAGATCAGATCAGCTAATTTCATATCACAAACATCCAGGAGGCTGAGTCCAACAGCCTGGTTACACTTTTACTTTTGCAAATAAGAACTCTCCATGTTCCTTTATAATCAAATTATACTGCGGTGGCTTTTCCTTGTCTAACTATATCTCCTGCTAGACTAGGCTCAGAGAATAATCTCGAGTCCAATAATTCAATAATCAAGACAGCACTTAGCATATAGGTTAAAGGAATAGAGCTGGGGCCCGGAAAGTAAAGACGGGCCTCAAAGCCAAATGTGGTAAATACCTATAGCATCAGCACTGGGGATAGAGACAAGCAGATATCTAAGATTTGATGCAACTAGCTTAGCTGAACCTGTGACCTCTAGGCCCAGTGGGAGAATCTATCTCAAAATAAGATGGAGCAGCAATGGAAGACCACCCCAAAAACATCAACTTCTGGCTTTCACATGCACCTGCTCATCCAAATGCAACACACACACACACACTAAGAGAAAGGACCTCCCTATGTAGCCTAGGGTATTACTGGAAAATAGTTATAAATGTTTAGGGTCAGTTCATTAAGACTTAACCATTGTTTTAGTTTTTACAAAATCCCCCCAAAATACCATCACCCACAAGTCAACATAAAACAACCTAATAAAACACTACACCCCTCTCCCAATAAGGCTATAAATAATTATCATTCTAATAAATGGTTATAAGTTAAATTTAAGTTAAAAATAAAACAAAAATATAAACTCAAAACCCCTTTAAAAAATAAATTAATTTAAAAATATAATAAATAATTACATCTACATATAAACAGTTATAAACCAAAAACAAATTGCCATAATATAAATACTTATATATTTATACAAATAAAAATTATTTTATATATTTAAAATAATCTATATATTAATACAAATTTAAATCTAAAGTTATTATATATCATAATTATATATTAATATAAAATTAAATATAGAACTGCCCTATTTTACATGTTTCTACCTCAATCAATAAAACATAAAACTCTTAATCTCAAAATCATAAGTTCATGCCCCACATTGGACACCAATTATCACCAGAATTATTTAAATATGATGTACTATATAAGGGTTATTATTTATTAGGGGGAGAAAAAGGACTTATAGGACCTATAGGTGTAAAGAGTGAATATAGGATATTTGGAACTCCACACGGGGATGTTCAGCTTTCTCCTGGAGAGATCAGGAGCAAAACAGGCTGTCTGGTCGGTGTTCCTAGGTTCAATCTCACTTGGCCACACTCTAACAGGGGTCGGGTCTTTTGAGGTCATTAAAATACACCAAAATCATTAAACCTTTCTTCTATAATGCCAGCATTCCACTATACTAGGGTAGTGAGTTAATCCTGAATTCATGATCCACCTTCTTTATCCCCCTTAATGCTGTAACTACAGGTTTATGCCACCAAGTCTACCTTGCCTATTCTATGATATTTTCATTCTTCAGTAGCATCTAGTCCCACCAAGGCCATAACCAATTTAACCATAGCTGTCTGTTACACTACTGGTTGTAATAATAAATATCATCTATTGTAAGAATAAATGTCCTTGGTAGGTCATCCTTCAGTGTGGCACCTAGAAGATATACAAATGCTCTTGTTACCAGTCACTGCCAACTCAGAGTAACTGTCAGAGTTCTTGGGAGAAGGGTGACAGATTACCATTCTACAGCTTCTGTTGTGGATTATACATAAAAAGGCTAAGGAAACAGCTTGCTATCCTGGAATACCAAAACAGAGTAGCCAAAACTATACTACACATTTTAAGTGCTTTTGACTTACCTCAAATAAGTAATTTCAAGAGATTCATTATTAGTTTTTCTGTCTGAGGAAAGGATAAAGATTATTTTTTGAGCATATGAGTTGCCTGTATTGCTTTTATTATGTCACTGAGATTTTTTTCAATGTCAACATCATTAGTTTCAATAAAAGTCTGTTCTGTGCTCAATTCTATCATGACACAGATAGAATGCAACTACCCAGAAAAAATATAAATTCCCAAAACATGACAGAAAGACACTACCAAAACAATAGCTTTCCTTTGACTTGGTGGTTAAGTAACCTCTTTGGAGAATCTCACTGGAAGAAATCCAATATCACACATTAAACTTCACCACATTTTCTAAGGAGGAAAATGTCAATGTGTCACTGAGAAATGGTTTGGGGGCGGGAACAAGTCTCATATGAGAAAGTAAGGGGAGCAAGCAATGAAGAATCCTGGTTAAACACAAAGCTATGTGGCTGTCATGGCAGCAAGGTGCCACACGGGCAGAGGAAATGAGATCCCGCAGCCCATTCTACATTGTACTTATAAAAACAGTGGAAAAACTCCAGGTGTAATCTTTGGCTGGTTATTCCAATTTCATTTCCTGAACAAACATTTCTGCCCTCTTTTGTCATACACTGCTTGGTTAGTAAGATACATGCTTCCAAAACAACCAAAAAAAAAATGGAAGTGTCATCCTTACACATAGATCACATAGAGATCCTGTCACGAGGCTAAAAAAGCCAGGTGTTGGTGGTGGCACGTGCCTGTAATCCCAAAGGAGGAGGAAGAGGAGGAGGATGGTTCCCTGAGGTTTGCTGGCCAGGCAACCTTCTCTGTTTGGTTAGTTCTAGGCCAGAAAAAATACCACACACACACACACACACACACACACACACACACACACACACGCACGCACGCACGCACACACACACACACACACACACACACACACGCACACACACACACGCACAAAAATATGCACGCACAATATACACATC
>PVIH01007446.1:15207-100441 GCA_004025045.1 Sigmodon hispidus | reverse complement strand
TTTCTTTGAGACATGGTCTTTTTCTTCATAGCTTTGGCTGTCCTAGAACTCATTCTGTAGACCAAGCTGACCTCAAATTCACAAAGATCTGCCTGCCTCTGCCTCCAGAGTGCTGAGATTATAGGTGCAAGCGTGCGCATACACACACACACACACACACACACACAAAATCCTTGTTTCATTCATTCATTCATTCATTCATTCATTCGAGGCAATGTCTCACTGTCTAACAGAGATGACAGGTCCCCTAGAAGGAAGCTCTTCTGTGTCAGATCTTTGTTTACACTATTCATTGAATCTGTTTTTGCTAAATGATGTGTACTGTGCATGTCTGTGTGCAGTGTCCTTGGGCATAGCTCTAAGGAGAGAATTAGCGTGCTGCCAGCCAGGCTCACACAGTAAGTACCATGATGTGTCTGGGCTGTGTGTTCCAAAGAACTATGGCCGTGCTGACTCACTCTCTCCAAGTTTGCATTTAGTCTTATCAGAAAAAAATCTCTGAAAAATCTTGCTGGTAGCCTTCTGGTCTGTGTCTTTTTCCTCCTAAAGTGTTTTCTTAAATAGAAGGGGAAGGGACCTAAAAGGCTTTCTCATCTTAAATGCTAATCTGCCTCGTAAAACTGCAAATATAGCATGAATTTTTATCTCGAGCTAGAACAGGTACTCCTCCCTGTGAATGTGGAGGTGGCTGGGTGGCTCAGTTGCTCCCTCTGGCTCCCTCTGGAGTACTGCTGAAGCCACAGCGCCACCCCCGACCAGGAGCCGTGCCTGGGCTTGCCCAGTACACAGCTTTACCTTTAGCTTAATTATTTCAGTCCAAAAATTAATTTTCTCAGGAAAATTAATGATGAGGATAAAGTAATGACTCCTGTCTTTCAAAAACACAGTGTACTCTGAAGTTATACTGGTGTGAACACAGGAGACACCGCATTTCCCTCAGGGTGCCCAGCATAACGGCTGTTTTTTATAGCTTTATTTGGTGTAAATGAGTCTCTCAGTTTTATTTCATTTTATATTCTTCTTATCATTTTACCAGATACACCCTCTTATCTGAAATCATGTATGCCAGTGTATTTCAGGGTGTTGTGTGTGTGTTTTCTTAAGTGTGTGTTGTTGTTTTCTGGCTAGTGTACCAAGTCCTGGGTCCTTACAGCATCTTCCTACATTCCTGTCATGGTATTTTATTATCATACACTCTCTTCTACTGCCTCCCATTTCGTGGGTTCATCCTCTTTGCAGCCTGCTTCTCCCCTGACTATAATAAGTATTTGTTTGTATTTTAGGGAAGGTAAATTAATAAGGAAGTGCCAGCTTTTTTTTTTTCCCCTTGTCCAACAAATTATTCTTATCATTTCACTCTACGTTTCATTGAAAGCAGCAAACCAAATCCCAACCAAATATCCACCAGCAATGGCAAGTCTGGCACTGTGAACGGAGCTGTGGGGACCACGTTCCAGCCCCAGAACACCCTCCTAGGGCGAGCCTGTGAGAGCTGCTATGGTGAGTTTGCTCAAAGACTGTGTCTGGTTACATGTGGGGAGCCGTCCTGCATGTGTGCGTGGTGGGGGGAGGCTGACCAAAAGCTTCGGGAATCATGTCACTGATGCACAGTGGGTGTCCATCTCAGTCTCCCTCTGAGAGGGAATTCTGAGTTCCCTGACATCGTACAGGTAAGGTGCTGTGCTTTTGCTCAGATTTCTTCTGTGGGTTCTATGTTTGCTGGCAGTTTTTCTCCTCCTCCTCTTCCTCCTCCTCCTCCTCCTCCTCCTTCTTCTTCTTCTTCTTCATTGTGTGCAGTTATATTCGTTTAGCTCAAACTATGATACTGTGATACATAACAAATCCCCCTTTGGAGTGCCTCAGTGTCCTATGTGCTTGATGCTTCTGGAGGAGAAGCAGGTGTGTGGAGAAACCAGCGCTACAGCCCTCACGTCTCCAGGGAGCCAGTTGGGGAAATGCCAATGGTATTTGCTTTTGGCCTCAAGTCTTACTGTATAATCTCTCTGCTTGCAGAGTTATTATGTGTGCCCTTGTGTTATACGGGGTCAGTGAGATGATCTGATGGTAGTGGACACCATATATATTTAATTAAAGTCTCAAACACCAGTAGCTTCTCCTGTCTGTGATTGTTGTTTTGGGTCGGGCTTTTGAGGCAAGGCCTCCCTATGAAGACCATCTTGTGCAGCTCTAAGAAGAGTCTTCCAAAGAAAAGCCTGAACCTTTTTCCTCTTTTAACTTAAAACAGACAGTAAAGTTGACTTTTAAAGACAGGTTTTATTAAAACATTTTAGTTACATGTTTGTGTATATGAGTACAAGTGTCCCTGGAGGCCAAAGGTGTTGGATTCCCTGGAGCTAAAGTTAAGAGTTGGTTGTGAGTCATCTGACATAGGTGCTGGGAACCAAATTCTGATCCTCCACAAGACTAGTGTGTGCTCTTGACCACTGAGCCATCTCAAATAAGGACACTCAAGGTTGTCCCCTGGCCTACACACATGCACACACACACATACACACACACACTCACATACACACACACCACACACATCCACTTGCCCACAAATGAATACCCACATAGAAACATTGTGCTGTGGTGGTGCATACCTGTGACCCAAACTCTCAGGAGACTGAGGCTGGAGGATGGTGAGTTCAAGGCCAGCCTGGTCTACAGAGTGAGTTCCAGGACAGCCAGGGCTTCACAGAGAAGCCCTGCCTTGAAAAACAAAAACAAACAAACAAAAACCAATGTCACATGAAGAATGTGTACATTCTGAATTGTATAAAGGCAATTACATGTTAAGAGTCACTATATTATCTTGCTCTTTTGGAGTGGGTGGCAGTAGGGATCAGACATAGGGCCTTTGTGTACTCAGCCTACATTCTGCCCCTGAGCTGTGCTCCCAGGCCTGTGCTCCAGCTCTCACTGTCTCCTTTGCATGTTGGTTCTTGAGGTCTTAGTGGACACTGCCCTGTGCTAGCTGACTGCCTTGCTCGGATGCTGATAACATACACACGGGAGACCGTTCACAGAGCTAGCGTAATGATGGTCCCTGCTCGCGATGTAACTACCTTTCACCACGCTGTTCCCACCTCTCTCTGGCTCTTCCTTGGGAAGCTTTTAGTGTTGAGGGATGGGGTTAAGCTGCAGAACCAGACACACATAGGCGTGTGTCCAGCCAAGCAGTCAATCAGCTGGGGTCAGGCCTTACTAAACATGGCGCCATATCAGCTGTGCTTGCTCACGTGATAGGAATTTATAGTCTTCAGGACATTCTGTATTTAAGGAGAAATTCTAAAGTAAGGTTTTTGTTTCCTGAGTAAGGAAACAACAGACAGATTTCTGCTTTTATTTGGCTCCTGACTTACTGATGAGTCCCAAGGAGGAGCTTAATAATGACCATATCCTTGGGAAGACTTATTTCTAGACATGTACATAACGAAGTCACTTTTAATTAACAAAACAAAATCTCAGCAGCCAAAGGCATAAATCAAAATGTGTCATCCATTAGCTTTCCTTAATAGACGTGACAAACACCGGTATGTGGTAGAAACAAAGGGCTCAGTGTATTCAGACAACTGAAAAACCTGTGTGCGCCATCCTGCCATGCTTGGCCTACAGCCTTGAGACACAAGAGAACACCGTCAGCTAGCTGTGGCTTCAGGGTGTCTCTGAGGTTTGAGTGTATTGAGACCATGATTTCATCCCTTTCCCTCTGTCTTTAGCCACACAGTCTCACCAGTGGTATTCCTGGGGCCCGCCTAACATGCAGTGTAGACTGTGTGCGACCTGTTGGCTGTATTGGAAAAAGTATGGAGGTCTGAAAATGCCCACCCAGTCAGAAGAACAGAAGTCTCCTAGCCCTACTGCAGAGGTATGTGAGTGCAGTCTTTTCAGGGGTGAAAACTCCATGTTCCCCAGTTCCTGGCTTCTTCCTTGGAAACAGGGACATCATACAGAACAATTCACAGATGAACAAAGCTGGATTTTAGAGTTAAACACAGCACTACATACCCAGGGTGGGTGTGAATACAGAAGCAGAGACGAGAAGGATCTTTTCAGGTATTCAGAGTATTAGTCTTTTGAGATTATTTAGGCAAAAAAAATAATGTGTGTAGGAGGTACTTGCCTCAGTAGAGAGCTTACAAATAGTCTTGGTTTTGAAAACAATTTGTAACCTTTAGATACTGTTGAAAACATCTTATTACATAAAATGACAAACAGTAATTAAACATTCTCTTTCCTGGGCTATTGGGGAGGGACAAGAAGGACCCCATCTTGGGTGAACAGTAACTGAAAGATGACCTTGGTACTCCTCATAGAGGGAGACTAGTCTCTGTGGAGCTGATGCCAACACGGGAGCCCTCACAGTAGTAAATAACCAGCAGCCCTGCTCTGGCAGCTTCTTACTGCCCTGCTGCACCCCCACATTCTTACCAAACATTCACACTGCTTTTCCCTCGAGGGCCAGGTGCCTGAGTTACTGAGCTTCCGAGGATGTTGGACATGGCGGAAGTGGCTGTGTGCCAGCCAGATCTGGCAAGTTCTCCTCTGTAAATCCCATTGTTTTCCACAATTGCAGGACCCACGTGTGAGAAGCCACCTTTCCCGGCAGGCCATGCAAGGCATGCCGGTCCGGAACACGGGGAGCCCCAAGTCTGCAGTGAAGACCCGCCAAGCTTTCTTCCTTCATACTACGTATTTCACAAAAATTGCTCGCCAGGTCTGCAAAAACACCCTGCGGCTGCGGCAGGCAGCGAGACGGCCGTTTGTTGCTATTAATTATGCTGCCATTAGGGCAGAATGTAAGACACTTTTCAATTCTTAACCTTACACATTACGCTCGTCTCTTCATCCTCTCTTTCCCTAGCTCTCTCTTTTTGTTTGTGTGTTTGCAATAAACATAAGTTCTTGTGTACAGCCTTTGTTTTTTTTTAAACATTGTTCTTGTCTGCTGCCATTTATATCATTGCCACCCTGAAAAACAACATTGAAATCCCTGTAAACTTTCAGATAGAACTAGTCAGAAGGCGTGGGGGGAAGTGACCTTACCCAGTGGGCTTTTGTGACACCTTGCCCAGAGGGACCTTAACTGAAGCACTTCGCCAATTTGGTAGTGTGGCAGAGGAAACCCAAAGGATGGTCTTAAGATAAACCCCCTAATGAGACAGTGCAATCCTGCCTTACGGGTCCATTAGGTTTGAATAAAATTTATTAATCTATACTAGTTAGTGTGTCTTGGCAATTTTCTCATCTTCCCAGGAAATTTTTATAGTCATCATACAGACTCTAGAAAACAGTGCTTCATAACTAATCCTGCAGTTGTTAGGCAGTATAATACAGTGTAATGAATTTTAAGTAAATCTAAGAGTCCTCCTTAAGAAAACTTCCTGAACACACACGCTTAGTTCTTACAAGTTAGCACCTATCACGGTTGAACAGTCTTTTTGTCCAATGTGGTCTCCATTTCATAATCATACATTATCTCATGGCATCTCTGACTCAGGCTGCTGTTTGTAACACATTCGGTCTCGCTTATGTTTCTTTTTTGTTGCTGTTATTAGAACAAAGGTTATCTGCTTGACCTGTGGTGTCTTTCCTTATTGCCACACATCTGAAAATGTACACATGATTTGTGTTAGCTGTGGCGTCATAGTTGGCTGGTAGAGGGGTACAATTCCTCCCCAAAGGATTAAAAAAAAAAAATGGTAGTTGGCTTCACAGATAGAAAATCTTAAAGATATTCAGGTGCTTTTTCTATGAAATAAAAAATTGATTATGAAGCAGGATGTGGTGGCACATGTGTGCCTGTAACCCTGGAAAGTAGGACCTGGAGAATCAGTAGATGACAGTCATCCTCGGCAACATGCAGAATTTGAGACCAGCCTAGGTGACATAAGAATCTATCTATCTCAAAAAATCCAAAAACATAAAAGCATATTATTATGAGATATCCACTTTGGTTTGAAGATGATGCCCATAGAAGGGATGATAACTGAAAAAGAATTTATTTCTAAAACTAATTATCAGCAGATAGTTGAAAGGTTTTAGCTTACAGGTAAAATGCCCAGAAGAAGATGAGAATCCAGTGTCCCATGTGGAGGGATCAGTGCTGTATATCATGTACATTTGAAAATTTAGGCTTGCCTGGCATTTCTGAGTTCACAGAATTGGTTTTTCTCTCTCATTTTAAGAAACTGGAAAATAAATATATCCACCCAAACTGTTTAGCTGATTTAAAACACATATTATTTCTATATCATATCTTAAAGGGGACAATTTAAACATTTGAGACAGAAAATGAACAGAGTTCTCTCATCATACCTGGCTGGGGTCCAGTATCATCTCTGTTTCTAAGGAATGGAAGAAGACCCCTCCGCAGCCTGCAGTGAAGGCTGCTTCTGCCTTTGGCTCTCTGTTGATTTTTGGTCTGTTTTGCACATCAGCTTTGTTCCAATGATTCTTGGATGAAGTGTGGGTCTGTGTCCCTTCATTGGAATCTTCTGCCAGCCGAAGGCCCATGCTACTAAAAATAGATTTAGGGTTAAATTGTCTGTATTCTGTTTCTTCAAGTACATGGAAAGTAATAATGAAAGAACAGTCATTTGTTGTGATGAGATTTAAAAAGAAGCTCTATTATTTTTTTTCCACTTCTTGTTTATCTTCATCGAAGTAACATAAAGAATTAGACTTTAAAAGTTTTGCCGTACAACTTGAAATTTCAATGTTGCTCACCACATACTTACTGAATGTTTTTCCTAGCATCTAATTGATCTTTCCATCACCTTTTCACTTCTATCAGTACTTTGTTCTAACCTCTGCAATACATGTTTCTACCTCGGCTCTGTAGGGTAACTGTGAGTACCCTACTGTCCATAGGCAACTGAATCTCCTAGATCCATTGGAAATAGCCATGTGTGTGTGTATGTGATGTGTGTGTGTATTGTACGGGCATGTGTGGTTGTATGTCTCTCTGAGTGTGTCCACCTGTGCATGTTTGTATGCTGTGTGTGTCTGTCTGTCTGTATTGTATATGTGTCTGTCTGTGTATTTTATGGGCATGAGTGTGGTATATATGTCTCTCTGAGTAGGTCTGTATGTGTGCATATGTGCATGTTTGTATGCTGTGCATGCGTGTGTGTGTGTGTGTGTGTGTGTGTGTGTGTGTGTGTGTGTGTGTGTGTGTTCCCAGTAGGCTTTCCTTGGGTTCTCAAAGGCAGTGTTGACTGCCCTTCTACAAAGCACAAGGGTTACTGATAAAGTGTTTATGTACTTTCAGATAAGGTGGAAGCCTGTAATTCTAAAAATATTGGAGAATAGAGTTGTACTGAGTACATTTGGAATAACCAGTAGGGTTGAGAAGGAAAGTAGTTCCCTCCACAGTCCTGTAGCCAGTGTTGCAGGGGCTGCAGGGGCTGCGGGCATCAGGATGCAGAAGAAGGAAGCATGGTCCAGCACCTAAGACTGTGTCTCAGTATGTGATCCCTGTTTTAAGAGGGTATCTTTGATTGGTTATGGGAACACTCATCGCCTGTTTTCATCAAGGAGCATGCACTAAGGCTTGTAATATTGTAAACGGGGGATTTTTGCACGAAGTAATCTTAGCTGTGGGAGCGGAAGTGGGAGGCTAGGGAGAATGAAGTGAGACTTATTTCATTGTTTGTCTATTATGGGAATGTATCTCGTATTAGCTAGACCTCCCAGCGTGTGCCTGTGATCCCAGTACTCAGGAGGATTGATACTCCTTTGAGGTCAGCCTGGGCAACATAGTGAGTTTAATGCCAGACTCTATCTCAAAACAAATCACAAGACTATAGAATACATATGTGATATGTATGTGCCAAAACTGTTTTAAAACCTGAGTGCAGAACTATCGATACTTGACATTCAGAATCTTCACACTGAAGCTACCTTAAGGCACATGAGCAACATTTTGGAGACATGGCTAACCTTCCTAGCAGAGCAGGTCTGATAACTTGCCTGCCACCTCTTTAGCTTGCAGACAGGATATGAGTTCACAACACTAGCCATGATTGCATCATGAAGTTTGTCTTTTGAAGAGATTTTTTTTTTTTCTGTTTGAAGATGTGAATTCATCCTTGAAAGCATCCAAGACCCCATTTCTTGAGATATTTGTCACATGGGCAGGGCTTTTGTTTGATTGGCTGGGTTTTTTTTTTTGTGTTAAGAATTGCAAGCTCTAATGCAGCAGGAGAGAACCTTCTATCTAGGGCTGCTTCTCTCGCCATTTTGGAATTTGTTCTTGAATGCTTACTCAGATTTTAAATTTACTTAGGTGTATGAGTATTTGGCCTGTGTGTATATATGTGTACCACATGCATGCCTGGCACATGGACGTCAAAAGGGGATCCGATCCCCAGGACCTAGAGATACGGATGGTTCTGAGAAACAATGTGGGTTCTGGAAACCGAACCTGGGTCCTCTGCAAGAGTAACAAGAAGAGCCTGCAACTGCTGTTCTGGCTCTTTGGCCCTTAAAAAGCAAAACAAAACTTTTGTTTTAATACAAGTTAGGCATTGGTTTCAAATTACATAACATTACATATGTTCTTCAGAGGCAACCACTGTCATCATGAATTTTATGCATTTTGATTTTTAATATCCATTACCCAGTTGTCTTCTGAAAACACACTACTATCTTGAGTGAATGAATGCCCAACTCGAAGAATCTTGGCAGAGATGTTACCTGTCTCTAACCCTTTAACCAGGTGATGGAGGAGGCATCCTGCCTAGCTTCTGCTTTGCATTGCCTGTGACAGAAAATCCTTGTCAGCATTTGAAGGTGGTGTGTTTCCTGTCAGCTGTTTCTCCTCCTTTCTGTTCTCTGTTAAACATCTTTCTGGACCATAGCAACTTCGGTCTTAGCAAGGTCACTGCTAGATCTGTGAAACAAATACCTCCCTCCCATTTTGTCTTTGATTTTGTGTATGTTGTATTTTCCAAACATCATTTGTGTGTGTGTGTGTGTGTGTGTGAGAGAGAGAGAGAGAGAGAGAGAGAGAGAGACAGAGAGAGACAGAGACAGAGAGAGAGAGAGAGAGAGACAGAGAGAGAGACAGAGAGAGAGAGAGGACCAGGCTGACCTCGAACTCACAAAGATCTGCTTGCTTCTGCCTCCAAAGGGCTGGGATTGAAGTGCCTGCCACCACAGCCAGCTAAATGTTCCCATTAAAAACTGTTTTATAGAACCTAAGTCCTGTGTTTAAGCAAATTCTATTGATGATTTTGTTTGACAGAGATCATGAAAGCCCATGTCAATATTTTTTAATGAATTGTACTTTCCGTGTGTGAGATTACTCATGTAGAGAGCAGAGTGAAGTGCAGACACACACACGCCGGAGCGTATCTGTGGTCATATGACAGACAGCCTTCACTGTCAGCCTATCTCATTTGAGACAGTGTTTCGTAAACCAGGCTAGCTGCCCTTTGACCTCCTGGAGATTCTCCTGCCTTATCTCCCATCTTTCCTAGGGGCACGCTTGAATTCCAGAATTTCACCTTGTCATACTTGTGGCCCGGGCACTTTTTACCCATCCAGCCATCTTCCTAGCCCTTTCTTGTACATTTTAGTTAATCTATTTTGCAGCTTTTCTATTTTATAATTTTCTTCCACCCCCAGTATTTCCAAAACATTAGAGAAAAGGTCAAAAACTGACATGAAAGTATCAATATTCTTATGTTTACATCAAAGGAATACAGGCCCTGCTATAGGAAGGTAAAGAAATTCTGAGCCTAGTGCCAGTCAGTGACCAAGATTCTGCCGTCCCCTGTGGGCGGTTTTGACTCCCTCTGGCTCCTGTGGGCAGCCCTTGGGGGCTGCTTTTACCCACACACACTTGCAATGCCCTCCCTCTTGAACTAGAGATGGTAATTTGGGGATCAAGGATGGATAAACAGCACATAGCTTGCTGTAGCCTGGCTTGTGGACCAGGATAACAGCAATGTGAATCAGATACTCCGGTTTGTGAACATTCCTCCTGTGTTCCTACTATGGCTGCTATTTCTCTTATGTTAGAGCAAGGCAAGGGCCATCTTAGTGTTTTTTTATCCTAATTTCTTTATAATTGACTGATAACTCTTAACATCAACTACTTTCTTTAAAATAGACTTATTAGTGAAATATGGATTCTGCTAGAGCTTTGATCTCCAGAGGGGACTTATAATTTTCCCCTGGGAATTCCACATAATTGGTGCTGCCAGCATGAGAAACCAGAAGCAATGTGCTGTAGTTCAAAGTGAACCCAGTTGGTACAGTGCTGACAGCCATCATCTTTGATGCATTTGCTGGTTCTTGTCAAAGTGATGGTTATATCCTGCTGTTTGTCAGCTGGAGCTGTGTTGACAGTTTTCCTGGTGTTCTGGCAGACTAAAGGGCAAAGTTTATCTTGTCTCTAGGATAATCAAGAGTGCCTTTGCCCCAAATGCTCAGGAATTTACCAAGATGATTCATTGAAGCTGCTTGAATTAGTGGAGAAGAAAACAAAAGTATTTCCTCTTGTCTGTTTTCTAAACATGACTAGAATTTTAGCAAAGTAGAAGAAAAGACGCTGGGGTTGATGCTCAGTGGTTCGACCAGTGTTTGATTCCTGCAGGATCTAGACTGTTTCTGGTTCTTTATTTAGATTTGATTTCTTTTTTTATTTATTTTTGTTATTTTGTGTGAATTAGTGTTTTGCCTGTATGTATAACTGTGTAAAGGTGTCAGATCTTGGATTTACAGACAGTTGTTAGCTGTCATGTGGTTGCTGGGAATTGAACTCAGTTCCTCCGGAAGAACAGTCAGTGCTCTTAACTGCTGAGCCATCTCTCCAGCCCTAGATTGGATTTCTTAATACGCTTGTTTAAAAGGTGCTCAAGTCTGCCTTTATTACCATTATTATTCAGTAACAGGTGAAAAAAAAAAACAAACCCACAACTTAGTAACTTTCAAAAGTGACCATCTGAGTGAAGAGAGGACCCGGGGTCATTTATAGTTATCAGTGGTTTGCTGCATAATAGGTAAACAGTGCTTGGGGAGCTGACTCAGATTCCTGGTGTTTAAGCTGCTACCTGCAACATGTGCTTTGCCCGTTTTAATGCTTTTTTAAAATGCGATTTCCACCATATGTTTAATAGTTTTTTTTTTAAAAAAAAAAAAAAAAAAAACACATTTTCTTGATGAAAAAGGCTGAGGACCCAATGACAAAGTCAATCTTTAAGTTATGTGAGGTTCCAAGTTGAGTTGTGTGTTTTGACCCTAAAGGCAAAGAAAACCTATGGATGTCAAAAGCAACTTCTGTATGTGTCCCAAGGTGTGGTTTCAGCTTGAAAATAAAGAAAAGAAAAAACAGATCCCAGTAAGACCAGAAAACCCAGAGGACATGTTTGTTAGCCATTTGGAGATGAGACACAGCATAAACATAATAGATTTATATCAACTAAAGCAACTGATGTGCTTGGTGAAAATGGCTGGTTTTTAAGAATTAAAATAAAAATTTCTTTTTTCTCTTCAAGCTATTTGACATCAGCTCTTTGGTATGGTAGTGTTTCACTGAGTCTGTCTTGATGATAGCACCTTTAAAGTAAGGTGTTTGTGTTGTATGTGTTACTTCCATTTCTGAAGTATCTTATGATAGGGTATGAAAGGATGAAAATTTAGTGGCCAGTGTCTGCCTTCATAGTCTGAGTGTTGGATGCTCATAGGGACTTTTAAAACTTCAGCCCAAGGGTCATTGGATGACATGAAGAACAGAACAGTAATAGCACCAGACAGCTTCTGCCATCTAATGGAACTGAGTTTTGTGAAGATAGGTCAAGGTTTCCAGAGGGGCCCAGTCCAGCTAAGTGGAGGGTGGCTGAATGTGCTGTGTGGCCAGCTGTTGTTTGTTGGATTTTGGTTTTCTCATACCTAACTAATCTTACATTAGGATTGGTCCTATCTCGTGTGTACTATGAGTGTTTTTCTGTCATAATGTCACAACTAAAGGGAAGCTCGTTTCCATCATTTTTCTGGTGAGCACACATGGTGTGTGTGAGGCCTACAGTCACATGGCTTTACTGTGAAGGTTGTGAGTCCCTCATTCAGTATCGGTATCCAAAACTCAGAACAGTTTCCTGCAGCCTAGAGGACATTGTGGGAATGTGGTGGGTGTTGTGCATTTTTCTAGCTGTGCGCCTTTTATTTCTGTGGTATGTGGTGAATATAGAAGAAGATGTCTCACTTCTTGTCCCGTGTCTCTTTTTCTCCTCAGATGCAGACAGACATGCCGAACTCTCTGGAAGCCCACTGAAAAGCAAAAGCACTAGGAAACCTTTGTCATGTATCATTGGGTATTTAGGTGGGTATGTCCTAACACAG
Source organism: Sigmodon hispidus (assembly GCA_004025045.1). Classification (NCBI taxonomy): domain Eukaryota; kingdom Metazoa; phylum Chordata; class Mammalia; order Rodentia; family Cricetidae; genus Sigmodon; species Sigmodon hispidus. The sequence goes on along the minus strand of PVIH01007446.1, from coordinate 88,087 downwards.
GAGACCTCAAGGGACACCTTTTACGTGTTGTAGATACCTTGCTGTTCCAAATGTGTGTCTGGTCTGCATTCAGGTCTTTCAAATGAGTGAAATCGGGCACCTTTATATGTGTACTTTCATTTTGGACTAGAAACTTTGATTATCAATGAATAGAGTCAAGTATATATGTTTACTTCTGATATAAGGTTGTTAAATTAAAATTTGTATTAACTGTTATAGAAACAGTCTAAGAGGGAGAAAAGTCACACAGGGTGGCTCCTGCCTATAATCCTAGCATTTAGAAAGCTCAGGAAGGAGAATTGCTATAAACTCTGAGTAGCCTGGACACCTAACATAATCCTGTCTAGAAACAAGAACAGAAACAGGCAAACCGAAGGGAAGGGAGGGACATATTTAAATTATTCAATAATACAGAATGAATATCCTAAACATTTTAATTTTTTTTAGATTCTTATACCATCTCTAATTTACCTTTCTCTTTAAATGAAGGATTGTTTTTAAAACTGAATTAAATTGGTTTTCATCTTACATTAAGAAAAAAAAACAGTTAATCATAGTGACTCATGCCTGTAATCCCAGCACTCAGTGGATTCTGGAAGACCCACAAGCTCAAGGCCACCTGGCTACCTAACAAGACCCTGTCTCAAGGACCAAAAGCAGCCAAGAGTGGTGGCATGTGTGGGTATCTTAGTATTCTGTAAGTAGGGGCAAGAAAATCAGAAGTTTAGGTCTATCTTGGCTACATAGTGAGTTCAGGGCCCAACTGGGCTATACTAGATCCTAGTATATACTGAATATAAAACAAAACCCAAAAGTCAACTTCCCCTTTCAAAACAAAAAGCAAAACAGAAAACCACAGAAACAAAACAACCCCACCTCCAGAAAGGTGAAGTGTATAGATAGATCTGTAGTAGACCACATGCCTAGAACCCAGTGTCCTGGGCTTGTGTTCCAGTGCCCCGATACAGGAACGGTAGTGGTTTTGATGAGCTGGCTGGGTTGAAAGGAAGCATTTCTGTTGTTTTCTAATATCTATCATGCCACGTGACTCAGAAGTCTCCAAAGATTATAATTCCATTTACATGTTGAAATATAATAACTAAGAATAGTGTTAAGAATTACTAAGCAATAACATTTTCCCAAAGTCTTAAGATAATGGAGTAGAAAATAATGAGTTCTTTTTCTGAAGTAAGAAGAACACGTGTTCTAAGATTCCAATATTTCTTTTTCATTTTCTCAGTAAAGGTGAAATACTCTGAGTTGCATTGAGCCTTGTTTTTCTGTCAGGACGACTTACATGTTTGAAGTATTCAGACGTTAGGCATCTGATCTTTGAAAAATCAAAGGGTAGCCTTGAACTTGATATGCTGTCTGACTGAGAAGCCCATAGCTCCATCTTTGATGTCCCTCTCTTGCCTTAGCTCTTGTGTTAGATCTCAAGGACTCAAGAGTTGCAAGTCTCAGTACCTAGTGAGTACCAGGCCAGCCTGGCCCACACAAGACTCTGCCTTAAAAATAAAATAAAATAAAATAAAATAAAATAAAATAAAATAAAATAAAATAAAATAAAATAAATAACCCTGGAATACATGTGTAGTCCCAGCACTTAGATCAGGAGTTCAAGATCAGCCTCAGTTGCATGAGATCCTGTCACCAAAAACACTGAAGAAGAAAAAAAAGGCTTGTTTTCATGTCTCCTCACATATCATATGGTTATCAGCATGGCCTGGGTCCTGGGATGTCTTTGCCACTGCTGTTGTAGTCTCTTCCAGGACCAACTGCTGGGAGCCCCTTCCCACATGGCAAGGACAGAGTGTAGCCTTGCAGAGTAGACCACCTTCTGTGCTTTTCTTCTGTGAGCAAACTTAGCCTGGCCTCTCTACCAGATAAGTTCCATCTGTTCCGTCCTCCCCAGCTGAGCCGAGCCCCATCTCTGTGTGCTGTATTCCAGACACTGTAGAATACGATTTGGGAATCACCAAATAAATAAAACCTTGCCTTCAAAACATTTAGTCAAGTGGGGAAATCACACAGTAAAATCAATCAAACAAAGCATTAGATGCGATAAATTACAGGTTTTAATGTGCACGAGACACTTGTGTGTGTGGTGAGGGGGTCAGGGAAATGAGCCCAGACCTTAAAAATGCTAGGCAAGTGTTGTACCTCTGGCCTGGGAGTGCTTCCCTATCTCTAGCCAGTGCTGGGTCTGCCTTCTTGGTAACAGTGGTAGTTTATCTTAGCCTTGAAAGTTTTGTGGGCTTTGAACGGATAAAAAAAATGGGAGCAGTATTCTTACACCTCACATGGTTGAACTAGAGATACAAAGGCTTCAGTGCATCTAAGGTTAAGGGGATTCATTGTCTCCCTGGGGTAAAGTAAGGCTGGTGAACCATTGGTAACCTGTGGGAAGGCAGCCTTAGTTTAGATGTACTAAGTTTAGGATACTGCCAGTTCATACCTAAATTTTAACAATTGTAAGATTTTGACCAGACCAAGTTGTATACTTCTTCAAGCAGTCTGAGTGGCTTTTCCTACATTTCTGTAAATCTGGCTATTTTGGCCCTCACATTGGACAGACTAGAAGACAGGTTGGTTTGAGCGTAGTTGATGTGCTAAGGGACAATTCAGAAGGTCAGCAAATGAGGAGGCTTTGGAGCAAAGATATTCATGGTAAAAATGGTTGGAAGTCTTTGAATTTACTTCTAGTGATATGGCCGTTTCTTTGTCTATGAAAAGAACAAGTGGTTCCGGGTTATGTGGCAGGCAGTAAAGACCCTTAGCCACACACCATGCACACATTACAGCTTTATGACATGGCCTTGGTCAAAGTGTATCATCTATGTTTTGACTATGGTGTTTGACCTTCCGTTTCAAATTTCATCCATTATGGAAATGTTCTGGCCCCAGAGTCTTCAGTGCTGGTCCCAGACCTGCTGACACACAGCCAGAGGAGGAATCTGGTTTTTCAGAATGCTCACACGCCAGATGTGATGCTGCATGCTCCTGGTGGACAGAGCGTAGAGCTGGGGCTTTCTGAGGCTGCCTCTGCAGATGATCTTTAGATTTCTAATGTGCTGAAGAACCAGCTGCTTTACTCCCTTAGCAAATCTCGTGTTTGCAAGTGACCTTCTGAAGTGGCTTTTCCTGTTTGTCTTCACAACCTAAGGCTCAGAGCTCCAGCCTGCTGGGAGGAGCCAGTTTCCTTGATAAGCAAAGCCATGGTAACAACACTTGAGGCTACCTCATTTATGCAAGTGCATGGCTGCCTCATAAGGAACAGACTCTCAGCTCATTAAGAAAGAAGATGTGTGCCTATTAACTAGTGTTAGAGTCCACACAGATTTCCAATACCGTGTTCTGAGCTGATAAACCTTTTCCCCCCTGTCAGAGATCCATCCTGCAAAGAAACCTAATGTAATTCGATCTCCACCGAGCCTGCAAACTCCAGCTACCAAGAGGATGCTTACCACTCCGAACCACACATCTCTGAGCATTCTGGGAAAAAGAAACTACAGTCACCACAATGGCCTGGATGGTACGTAAACCTGGGAATCCTGCTCTGACTGGCCAGGACTACTTTGTCCTTGCCTGCTTGTGGGTATCCTCAGCTAAAGTGGCTCATGCCTATAACCCCAGCACTCCAGAGATGCAGGCGGGAGGATTATGCATTAAAGGCCAATTCCTTCTATCAAATGAGTTTGAGGCTAGCCTGGGCTACGTGAGCTCCTGTTTTTTAAAAAAAAAACAACAAAAAAAACGAACTATATATATATTCCATACCACGACTGGTGTGAATGTTTGAGTCAGTAAGGGAAGGCTGCCATGGGCCAGTGAAACGTTGCTGACTACTATAACCTCTGCTTCCCCGGGAGATACCTTTTGCACACATCTGTCAGGAGCACACTTTGGAGGGAAATCTGTATTTAGCCGGTCTTTTGCTGAGAGTTCTTGCTGCTGTCACTGCTCAGTTTAAGTTTCCTTGCCTAGGAAGGCTTATTTTGCCATGTCGTTCCTTCCGTGAGCTCCCGGGCCTTTTCGGTACTCTGTGATCACGCTGGCATCGGTCCCTGTATTCTCTCACCTTATCAGTTTTTTTTAATTGCCCAAGAGTGCTACAAATCATGAAAGGAATTGCCCGAATGATATCCTAAATACAGAAATAATTTGTTTGAAATGGAAAACCTGAGAAATATTACCTCTTATCCAAAGTGCTTCTCTTAGGCTCGGCCATATGATGACTCTTCAGGTGGAATTGAATTATCTTACCATTTGGACCCTAAACACCACACTAATAAATCACCCAGGCGGTATATATTGTACATTTCAGTCGTCCTGGAGTTAGAGGCTGTCGTTATTGTTTAAGTGTTGGCATTTATTTATGAGTAAATCTCTCTCCAGGCTTTCCAGCCTTATGGAGTCCACATTCTTCAGTGACGGTAAATTACTTATAACAAGGCCCTAGAGCGAGGATATGGAATAAGCCTTCTAATAATAATCTCCTGTGGCTGAATCTCCTTTGCTGTGATGTTTGACGGCCATAATCATGTCAAAATGAGTAAAATAGTGAAGATGAGGAGTTCAGTTTGCATTTGTAAGGTATCAGGGTGTTAGAAATGTGGCTTTCAAGAATTTGAGCACATAGCAGGTTTACACAAATGCTGTCATTGTAGTAAGAACATGGGCTCCCTGTGTGCCTGTTATGGGGTTAGTAGAAGACCATGGAAAGAATATAGCAAAGTGTAGAAGTTAGCCCACTCCAGCTTTTTCAGCAGAGGGACCCTGGGTTCAGGCTGATTTTTTTTTTTTTTTTTTTTTTTTTTTTGCTTTTTGTGGGTATACAGTCCTGCTGCATAAACATAAAGTAGGTTGTGGTTTCTCCTCCTTTTTGGGACAGGCTGGTCTCGGACTTTCTATATAGTTGAAAACAAACTTGAACTTCGTGCTTCTCCCTCCCGGTGCCGGGAGCACAGGTGTGTGCCATAATGCCCATGTCATGTGGTGCTAAGATTCGAACCCAGGGCTTCATTTCTGCTAACTACATGTCTTAGTTCCCTTCTATGCCGCTATGACAAAAGACCTAAGGAGAAGCCACTTTAGGAGCTGATGAGATGGCTCAGTCAGTACAGTGTCTACACACAAGCATGAGAATGAGCTGAATCCCAGCACCTCCTAGGAACCAGGCCTTGTGTCTTGTGTCTGTAGCTCTAACAGGGGGTGGTGAGCGGGCAGTGTGTGCGGGACAGTGGCTCTGTAAGACTCAGTTTAGTTGAGTCAGTGAGCTTCTGACTCAGTGAGAGAGCCTGTCTCAAAATAAAACAAGGTAGACACCAATGGGAAAGACTTCCACACACATCTACACACCTACACACATATGTGATGTGCATATACCCACATGAACATATGCACCTATCACACACACATGCACATACCCACATGGACATATACACTTACCTCCCACACACATGTGCACATACTCACATGAACATGTATACCTACTATACACACACATGCACATACCCACATGAACATGTATATCTACTATACACACACATATGCACATACCCACATGAACATATATACCTACCACACACACACATGCACACACACACACACACACACACACACACACACACACACACAGAGTTTTTTTAAAGGAGGAATTTACGGAAGGAGGTTTAGTTTTGGTTCATGACTCTGGGGATGTAGTCTGTCATGATAAGGAAGGCATGGTGCATGGTGGCAGGGGTGGCTGGCAGCTGGTCATACTGCATGAGCAGTCAGGAGACAGTGAACAGGTGGTAAACCCCCGGGCCCACCCCAGTGACCTACTTCCTCCACTGCTCAGGCCTCTGCAGCCTCCCAAATAGGGCCACTACATGGGAACCCAGAGTTCCCATGAACTTGTGGGGACATTCCCATTCAGATCACAGCACCAGGCAAGCACTCTACCCAAGCCACATCCCCAGCCCTTCATCTGTCTTTACAGTAACTGATGTTGGAATAACCCACCCTAGAATCTTCTTTCGGTCCCACACTATGTCCGCTCTGGAGCCAGGAAAGGAGTCTGGTGATGACATGCCTTGCAGTGTGCTAACCCAAGCTTATATCTTCCTGTTCATCCATTTCAACAAGAAGATCTTGGGCTGGGGATTGCCAGGGAGTTTGTTTTGCATACCACTGTAGCTATGTGCTTAGCTCATGTGTGCAGTATAATTTATACGAAGGAAAGTGTTAAGGGAAATGATCCTAGGGGAAAGAATTGTAATTTCTTAAACTACCAGATATGACTCATAGATGGACTCCAAGTCAGATATAACTACTTTCATAATCAATTCTAGTAACTGCTTCAGCGAACAGAGTGTGTGGTGTGCACACTCAGAACCCCAGCACTCAGGAGGAAGAGATGGGAGGAGCCTTACGCTTTAGATGGAGCTGGGTTATATAGCCAGACTCCAAGTTAAAGCAGAAGGAGCTGGAAAGACAGCTCAGTGGTTAGCACATACTCTAATTGCCGAAGATGCAGTGCCCATGGCTCACGACAGCATCTAACTCCAGCTTTCTCTTCTGGCTTCCATTGCAGCATGTGCACATAGCCCTTCACAGGCATGATTAAAAAGAAAATAAAAACTTTTTAAAATGCTTCTTTCTATTTTTGGTTGTGAGCCCAGCCTTTCTTTAATGGCTGAGCCCTTTGTCCAGCACCTCCCCCCTTTTTTTTTTAAAGCAGTGTGAGTACTGTTTAGAAATACAGAAACTCTGTACAGTATTTTAACAGCTAATTTAATATAAGAAGTCAACAGAACAGTTGGAAAACAGAACAGATCAACTGGTAGGACACAGGAAACAGGCATATGCATTCTCAGCTTGAGAACACACAAGAAAGTGAAATTATCCCAATTTAGAAACTTAAAATGGTTCTGGGCGCACCCATTTAACCCCAGCACTCAGGAGGCAGAGGCAGGCAGATCGCTAAGCTCATGGCCAGCCTGAGATGATGTGTGTAGTGAGTTCCAGGACAGCCAGGGCTACACAGAAAAACTCTATCTCCAGAGGCCAGCAGCCCTGCTTGGGGAGCATTCCTGGAGCCCCCGTGGGGTGGCCTCTCAGGAGGTGTGATGGGTCTGGGCTCAGGACTGCACTGGCTCCTGAAGCTGCCTGGGTGTGGCCGATTTGAACAGGAAGGAGCCTTGTGGCTCTCTAGCACCACCTTCTGGGAGAAGACGGAGCTGGCAGCAAAAGAATTCTTTCCCTCTCCCTGGGGCCCTTACTTAGAAATTTTTTTTTCCCATACCCACTATTGCTACTTCTCAAGTGTCAGGAAAGTGTGAGAAGGTTGGGAATGCAGCTGAAAGGCCAGACTGTTACAGAAACACGTTCCCATTGGCCCTTCCCTTGGAACAACAACCCTGTGTCTTATTCTCCGGGATGCGGGTCCTGACTGACCCAGGGCGGAGAAGCATGTGGTCAGTGTAGTGAGTTTTCATGGCGTAGTCAGTACTGTTAATATCAAAGTAGTTACGGACTCCTGGGAGAGCCTTACCCTGTGTGAGACAATAACAAAATCAATTAGCACAGCATTTAATTACCATAGCTGACAGATGAGTGCACTGTAGAGGCTGCCGATAGACAGAACTAATTTGGCTGGAAACACTGCTTCGGGGGAATGTTTCCATATCCCGGGGTCCCGGCTCCTTCCCTCCCTCCCCTCCCATCCCTGTCGTCAGGTTTTTTCTTTTTCTTTTAGGCAGGAAAACGTTGTTTAGCGTAAGATTCCATGGGGTTCAGAGTCCATGTCCCGTGGTTCTGTATTTCAAGGCTTGTGGTAAAGATCGCAACAGCAGCACACGGCTGAATTGCTACCTCAGTGGCAGACACCAAGTGAGGGTGCATCTCCAGTTCCTGATGATGGGAACTCTCAATATTTGTAAGGAGAAAGAATTTTTCCAGGCATTTTTAAAGAACGATTTATCTTTCTTTTGAGACAAGATTTCACATATCCCCCTTTAGCCTCTGATGTAGCAAAGGATTACCTTGAGCTTGTGGTTATCTTGCCCCCATCTTCTGAGTGCATGCATGCAGGCATGCAGTTGTGTGCCAGCCTGCCTAGTGTATAAGCATGAAGGATGTCCCCCAGAGCTTTATGCATGCTGGGGAAGCAATCAACCAGCTATCTACATCCCTAGACCACTCCACCCCTCCAGAACAATTTCTTATTGCTTTCCTGAATGTCACTGTCTTCTACCAGGCCCCAGGGTAGACTAAAGAACAAGCCAGTGCTCGGTTAAGCCAGCCTTAAGGCACTGGACCATACACAGCCTGTACCACCCTGTGAAAATAACCCCGCTAGTAAAGACGAACTCACATATTAGAAGAGCAGGAATGGCATAGTCAATTTGAAAGTCATACACCTGCAGATGCCTTGTTGATATGGTCTAGTGCTGTGCCCTGTGCCATCACCCCCATTTTCTGACACTTACAGAGGTGCTCTGATGTCATTTGCATTGTTGGTAGACTGAATCTGCCACAAGGGGCCCACTCAGGGAGGGCCAAATTCTCAGGGGTAGGTAGGCCGTTCAAGGGAAGCTCTCTGTCCCTCTGGGAGCCTGAGACAGGGCAGGAGGGGAGACAGGTGCTTCTGTGCATGGGCAGTGGAAACAGGAAGTGAAGGGTTTGCAGAAACCAAGGGTTTGCAGAAGCCAGAATTAATCTCAGACCTCTCTAAAGGCTCCCATGAGGCCTTGCGGGACTCACTTGGCTTCTCTACACCTGTTTTTTTCTCTTTGAATCTATAAAGTGATGACCACATTTGTCTTATAGAACTATTCTCATAATTAAATATTGTATACTTTAAATCCTTTTACTATCACAACAGCTCATTCTCATTCTCACTTTATGTGTTTTTGTTTTTGTGTGTTTGTTTGATTGATTGTTTGCTTTGGTTTAGTTTTTTTGAGACTGAGTTTCACTATGTAGCCCTTGGCTGTCCTGAAACTTGGTTTGTAGTCCAAACTGGGCTCGAACTCACAGAAATCTACCTGCTTCTGTCTCCTGAGTGCTGGGATTAAAGGAATGTGCCACCATTGACCTATTAATAATGTTTTAAGCTTGCATTTTTGTAGTAGAAAAAAATGAACAGCTCAGGCAGTTAAATGTCTTGCCTAAAGTAATCTCCCTAGTAAGTAACTGTGTGAGATTTGAATCCCCAACTTGTGTTGTGCTCCAGATGAATAAGGACCTAGGATGTAGTGAATGATGCATGTTCATGAGAAATGTTGATGTTTCCTAAGTGTAAAAGATGAGTGTCTGCAAATACGCAGGACAAAACAGTGGGTACTTGGTTACTTTTAGTTTTGTTTCATTTGCCTTTTGCTCAGACTATAAAGTGTTTAACAAAAACCTAATATGTCTGTTCCCTGACTCTCTGAAGATTCCTGATTCATGTCTTGCCCCATGTAGCATACTTTTTGCTCTTCAGAAGGAAAGGGAAAAAAGAAAAGAGGCGAAATGTGTTTAAATTAAACCAGATTCTTCCCCTGTAGCCTCTGTCTCATGGTAGGTGTTGAGTAAGTGTTCAGAGTCTATCTCCAGGGCTGGGGCTGAAGTTCAGTGGGTGAAGTGTTAGCCTGTGTGTATAAAGGCTGTGTTTGATCTCCAGAGCCCACATTTTATAAAAGGGATGGAGAGAGCTGGGTGTGCTAGTGCCCACCCTTGATCCCAGCACTCAGGAGGCAGAGACAGGTAGATCCCTGAGTTCAAGACCAGCCTGGTCTACAGAGTGAGTTTCAGGACAGCCAGGGCTACACTGAGAAACAGTATAGAAGCCAAAAATGGGTAGATGTGGAGGAGGACATGCTGGGAGAGATGGCTCAGCAGTGAAGAGCACTGGCCACTCTTCCAGAGAAAGAAGTTTGATTACCAGAAGCTTTATAGAAGTTCACCGCCATCTGTAACTCCAGTCCCAGGGATCTGATGACCTCTTCTGGCTTCCAAAAAAACCAAGCACATTTGTGATACACAGACATCCATGTAGATAAAACATCTATAAATATAAAAGAGTAAATAGATATTTTTTAAAAAGACACCTGCTCATAATCCCAGCTCAAGGGAGGCCAATCCCTTGGGCTACCTGGCCTACTTGGTGAGCTCCAGGCCATCATCTCAAAAAAAATATTTAATGGCACCAAGGAGTGATAACAATAACCAAGGTAGACTTCTGGTCTACCTGTGTGCGCTTGTACACACACACAGATAGCAAGAGGAGAGATGGGGCTGGAGAGATGGCTCAGCAGTTAAGAGCACTGACTGTTCTTCCGGAGGACCTGAGTTCGATTCCCAGCATCCACATGGAAGCTAATAACTGTCTGTATTTCCAAGATCTGACACCCTTACACAGCTATAAATGCAGGCAAAACACCAGTTCACATAAAAAAATATTTAAAAAAGAGGAGGCAGAGAGACAGAGGGGGGAGAGAGAGAGAGAGAGAGAGAGAGAGAGAGAGAGAGAGAGAGAGAGAGAGAGAGAGAGAGAGAAGGAAAGAGGGAGAGACAAGGAGATTGAGTAGCTTTCCAGTGAGTGAGGTGGTGCATAGTTGCAATCCCAGCACTTGGGAGGCGAAGTCAGGAGGATCAGAAGTTCAAGGCTTTCCTCTGCCTAGTAGGGAGTTTAAGGACCTGGGATACATGAGATCCTATCATAAGAAGAGGAGGAGAAGGACTTGGAAAATTGTTATTAAAGTTTTATTTGAAAAAAGAAAACTAAGATATCAAGCAGTTTTGTAGTTTTGTGAATTATATATCATATATAAATTAAATGTCAGCTTGTTCTTATTACTACTGTTTTATTCATAGACTATTTCATCCACGTGTTTAAGGAATCTGGTCATTTTCACCACCCCTCACCACCTTTCCCCTCCCACTGAATACCCTCCTCTCAATGTGCTCCCCCCTCCTACTTTTTTTCTTTTGTATTTTTGTGACCCAGGGAATTTGATTAGCAATGCTTGCAAGGGCATGAGTGGAGGATTATTTACTGGAACATGGTTCCATTTTGTGCAGGTAACCTCAGCTGCTTTGAGTTCATAAGTGTAATGGCCATGTCATTCCCTAGACACACACACACACACACACACACACACACACACACACACACACACCACACACACACACACACACACACACACACACACACACACACACACACACACACACACACACACACACACACACACACACACGTTTTTCCCACTGCTGGGGATTGAATGTGGTCTACCACTGAACTACACGCCCAGCTATCTTTATTTCTTACCCCAAAGCGTGGTTTTCCTAACATGACTCAGGGGCCACTCACAGTGCTTTTTATTTACAGGCCCAGCTATTGAGGAAGCAGAGGTTGTTATGTTCCCATGTATATTTGCACATGAGGGGATGTGGCATTCTTACAAAGAAATTGCCTTTGATTAATTAATTCTCAGGAGCAGCAAAGATGAAAATGAAGTTTCTAGAGAGGGCTTGCTTGCTTGTAGGCTTGTATAATTAGAGACCTACAGCAAAGGGATGGAGCATCGGGATCTTTAGAGTGCTTTTCACAGTGAAGAATAAATCTAACAAAAGTCCCAGAAAGAAGAGAGCAGATGGGCTGAAGGAGCATCTCAGCCTCCTCTGACCTCCTCAGAAGACACTATCATCACTCCCCACCCCTGTGTCAGCTCTTGGGCCTTGTTGGTCCACTGTCTTCATCCCTCCGCTGATTGTGTGCTGTGACTCCATAATTATGACATGGGGACCTGGAGGAAAAATCCTGCTATGGACTAATAGTGACCACTGGGGCACAGCTGGAGGCGTCCTTAACCTTTGTCTAGGATGGCATGGCTACTGTCTTCGGGGTATTGAATAAGACTCAGTGTGTTGGGGAAAGCAAAGCTGTAGGCCCCAGAGAGATGTGAAATGGAGTCAGAGCGGCAGGGCAGGAGAAGTAATGAATTGTGTAATACCCCAATTTTAACCTTCCCTCTCCTGGCTTATTTCCCCTGGGGCATACTGCTACACCATAGGTGGTTCATTGTCTTCCGAATTGAGTGATGTCAACTCTCCCATGGAGAGGGTATCTACATCGATGGCTCTCCAAGTACAATATTATGATCTGGGATGTGAAGAGTGTCCTTTCAATGACATGTTTGTGGGATCGATGATTCAACAAACCCAACTGTTGGCATCCCAGCTCTGGAAAAGAGGTGGTGGTGAGAGCCGTTATACCAGGCTCAGGGCTCTGGGAATGCATCTGCTGTCTTCACAAATGCCAATAAAAATAGACTGCCAGGGACAGCGGATGGCACGCTCAGGCATGTTTGGGCCTCAGCTACCTTCTGTCGGTAATTTTATGTCATTTCTGAAGACCACAATTTACTTTTTGAATGGTCTAAAACATTATTTATGGGAAAAAGTCAAGTTTCTTTAGATTCACCTCTGGACTTCTAGTCTCAGGTATAATGGCATAACTTGGCTAAATATATATTCTAAATTCTGTATTTAAAAGACAGTATTTGAGGCTGGGGATATAGCTCAGTTGGTAGAGTACTTATAGACCCAGGAGCCAATCCCTATCACTCACAGTTTGATTGTGGCGGCACACATCTGTAATCTCAGCACTGGAGAGAGAGAGGCATTTTAGAGTCCAGACTCGTCGGGGGGGGGGGGGGCTGGAGAGATGGCTCAGTGGTTAAGAGCACCGTCTGCTCTTCCAGAAAACCCGGGTTCGATTCCCAGCACCCACATGGCAACTCACAACTGTCTGTAGCTTCAGTTCCAGGCAAACACCAAGGCAAATAATTAAATAAATAAATAAAAATGTTTGGAAAAAAAAAAGAAGTTTTGGGAATGTGAACCGATGGTAGCATATTTACTTAATTTGCCTACCATGCACATGGCCCATCCCATCTCCAGCAGTGCACATACACAAACAGTACAAAGGCCATATAGACCCAGGGCTTATCAAAGGTAAAGCAGAGTGCCCAGAGTAGCTAGAGTATTTAGAGGCCTTTAAGGCTACTGGACCATTGTCTGTGGACTGTGGATGTTTTCTCAGCCTGTGAAATCACAGGGGTATGGTTCTATATGAAGATAGACCCAAGCACATTGGGCATGATTTAAAAAGCAGCCTGGTATTTTAGACTATCAGAAAGGATTCCAAATTGGCCATCCCTGTACTTGGGTTTGCTGATAGCACATTTTCTCCCAGAGAACACTTTTCTATCTCTAGAGTGAATACTAGCATGTTCCAAAGATACTAATTTGGAGCCCTCACTGTGGGACAGTGACAGATGTCCACAGTAGTTACTGGAGTCTTTAGCTATGAGGGCCCACCCTGACTTCTTTAATTGAGCATTGTTGTTTACCTGTAAAGGTTATTACCAAACCTTTAAAACCAAATCTCGCCATCCTAGTAACCCATAGTAACCTTCCTAAAGGAAACCTTTGGCTACAGAGCTAAGTCTCAATATGGAAGCCACTTAGATGTTTGGAAAAGCAAGAAGACAAAGGGAAGGGATTTAGTTTCTCCAAGGCTTACCAGGGTTAGTCTCACCATCAATGAATGACCAGGCACAGATGTCTGAGGAGCCCTCTGGATATCCATATTGGATCATTTTGGTTTTTAAAAAGATTTTGTTTGGGTTTTGTTGTTGTTGTTGTTTTAAGACAGGGTCTCTTTACATAGTCCTGATCATCCAGGAATTCAGTAAGTAGACCAGGCAGGCTTCAAACCCAGAGATCCACTAGCATCTGTCTCCCAAGTGCTGGGATTAAAAGTGTGCACCACCATGCCTGGCTTATTTTTATTTTGTATGTGTATGACTGTTTTACTTGCTTGTGTAGATGTGTACCTGGTACCCAAGGAAGCCAGAAAAGGGTGACAAATTCCCTTGGGACTAGAGTTACAGATGGTTGAGCCACTGTATGGGTGGTGGGAACTTCACCAGGGTCTATCACAGAGCAGTATTTATGAGCTACTTTTCAACCTTTCAGTATTAAATTTAGATGCCTCAGTAAGTAAAGACCAACCCCAGAAATCAATGTGCAAAGTCTCCCAGGCTCTGAACTTTCCCAAGCTCAGAGATCTCCCAGGCTCCAGCAAGGAAATAGGGAACACCTTCTGCCTTAGTCTCTGTTTCTGTTGCTTCAATAAAATACCTAACAAACAGAACTTCAGGGAGAAAAAGTTTGACCTCCTCACCAATCCACTGTGGTGAGGAGGTCAAAGCAGTAAGAGCTTGAAGCAACTGGTCACATCAGATCTAGAATCAGGAAGAAGAATAAATGCATGTACCTGTTCAGTCTCTGTTCTCCAGTCTAGGATCCCGATGAGGAAATGGTGTCACCCACAGTGGCAGATCCCGTCTAGGGAATGGGGCCACCCTCAGTGGCAGATCCCGTCTAGGGAATGGGGCCACCTACAGTGGCCAGATCCCACCTAGGGAATGGGGCCACCCACAGTGGGCAGATCCCACCTAAGGAATGGGGCCACCCACAGTGGGCAGATCCCACCTAGGGAATGGGGCCACCCACAGTGGGCAGATCCCACCTAAGGAATGGGGCCACCCACAGTGGGCAGATCCCACCTAGGGAATGGGGCCACCCACAGTGGGCAGATCCCACCTAGGGAATGGGGCCACCCACAGTGGGCAGATCCCACCTAGGGAATGGGGCCACCCACAGTGGGCAGATCCCACCTAGGGAATGGGGCCACCCACAGTGGGCAGATCCCACCTAGGGAATGGGGCCACCCACAGTGGGCAGATCCCACCTAAGGAATGGGGCCACCCACAGTGGGCAGATTCCACCTAGGGAATGGGACCACCCACAGCAGATCTTGCCTCAACTAACACAGTGAAGATAATCTCCGACAGGTACATGCCTGGAGGTCCTCTTCTAGTTTCTGGAAGACTGTCTCAGCTGAACTTTCTAATCAGATTTGTCTGTTCTCCCATTAATGTGTCAGTATTTGTTTCATGTATTTTTAAATTCTGTTGCTGCATGTATGTGTATATTATTTTATGTCTTTTTAAACATTTTATCACTATGAGGTGACCTTCTTTATCACTGTTAATACTTCTTACCTAGTAGTCTACTATTTCTAATCAGCATGGCCACATCACTTTTCTTTCTTTTTTAAAAAATTGTTTTTAGGGCCGGAACGATGGCTAAGCAGGTAAAGGCACTGCCACCAAGCCTGTGACCTGAGTTTGACCCCTGGGACCCTCATGATGAAAGGAGAGAACCGATTCCTGCAAGTGCCCCCTGACCTCCACACGTGCACTGTGGTACCACACGTCTACACACACACACACACACACACACACACACACACACACACACACACACACACACAATGTAATGAAAATTTTATAAAAATATTTAAAAATAATAAAATGTAATGAAAATTGTCTTTAGGTGTTTGTTTTATTTTTGCACTCTTGGAAAGCAAACCCAGGACCTCATGCATGCTAGACAAGCCTCTTGTTCCAGCGGCCCATTCTTTTCAGGTCTCAGGGCTGAGCCCAAGTCCCTCTGCATGCCAGCCAAGCACTCTCTTTCCTTTCTCTCTCTTCTTTTGAGACAGTCACTATGTGGCCCAGGCTTGACCTCAGACTCACTCCCCCTATGCAATTTTCTGAGTGCCGTGATCACAGGCCTGTGCTTTTTAATGAGCTTTTTCTTGTTTTATTAAATTTGAAATGAAATGGGTCAGATAGCATCCCCAAAGTCAGTGTACATCATTCCATGACAGATTTGAAGATCCCATAAAGTGATTTCTTATTACCATTTTAACTAATTAACTAGTTAATTAAATTTTAAGACAGAGTCTCTGTAGCCCAGGCTAGCTTCTAGTCTTCTGGAACTCACAGAAGACCTCCTGCCTCTGCCTCCTGAATGTACCATGCTCAGTCATCTAGTCCTTTTATATTAATGTCTTTATTTTTTATATTTTAGACAGTATCTCCCTTTGTAGCCCTGGCACTGGCCTGGCCTTTCTTTGTAGAGCAGGCTGTCCTGAATTCCCAGATATCCAACTGCCTTTGCCTCTGGAATGCTGGAATCCAAGGCATATGTCACCATGCCTGCCCTTCCTCTAATATTTCTAAAATATAACATAGGGGCATCCATGGTGGCACATGCCTGGAATCCCAGGGCTTGGAGTCTGAGACTGAGGATCATGAGTTCAGGTACATGTCAAGTTCAAGGCCAGCTTGAATTACATAGTGAGACCCTATCTCTTGAAGAAAAATGAAACACTGGCCCAGCACAGCTCCTTCTATAGGTGACTTATTTACAGTAAAAAATTTGATTGCATGTCTGCTCCTTCTAACAGCTAATGCTCGTGTTCATCTTCTACTAACATTTTTCTTTTGATAATTGGTTCCGTTTTCCTGCTTCTCCTCTCTGATAGAATACTAGTCACTGTAAATGGCAGGTCACAGAGACTCGGCCTCCCACTTCCTCCACCACACCCTCAGGTTTGCTCTAGCAGTAGATAAATTGGAATCATCTTGATTCTTATTTTTTTCTTTTTCCATTTTGGAGTCTCAGGGGGAGGAAGTGTGTGTGTCTGTGTACATGATTGCATGTGTGTGGGCTTACCAGTGCATGCAATGTGGAGGCTCAGGTTGATGTTGGGAATCATGATCAACTCTTGTATCTCACCAAGGCAGGGGCTCTCGCTGTCAAGCCCAATGTGACTAATCTTGCTAACCATCTTTCTCTGGGGATCCCTATCTCCCCTTCACAGGGCTTGGATTACAGGCAAACCATGATGCCCATTTGGCATTTAAAAAAAAAAAAACTTATTTAGCTTTATTTATGTGCATTGGTATTGAAGGTGTCAGTCTATGGAACAGGAGTTACAGACAGTTGAGAGTTTCCATGTGGATGCTGGGAATTGAACCCAGGTCCTCTGGGAGAACAGCCAGTGCTCCTAACCCCTGAGCCCTAACCCTCTAGCCCACCCATCTGGCATTTTATATGGGTTCTGGAGATCCAAATCTGGATCCCCTGCATGCATGGTAAACCCTTTAACTACTGAGTCATGTCTCCAGCCCTGATCACTGTGATTCTGTGAATGCTTAGCAGTTCTGAGCCTTCTCGAACAACCCTTTCTTTAATAAAAAAACAAAACAAAACAAAACAAAAACCTTATTTTTATTTATTTGCCTTGAACTGGAAACTGGAACTACAGACAGTTGTGAGCTGCCATGTGGATGCTGGAATTGAACCCCAGTCTTCTGGAAGAACAGTCAGTGCTCTTAACCACTAAAGTATGTCTCCAACCCCAATCAAACAACTCTTTCACGGGGATCATCCGAGACCATTGGAAAACACAGATACTTACATCACGATTTATAACTGTAGCAAAACTACAGTTAAAATAATTCTATGGTTGGGGTCACCACAACATAAGGAACTGTATTAAAGGGTCTTGGGATTAGGAAGCCTGAGATGCACTGGTTTAAAGTTTAGGGATCTTCAGTTTTGCTTAGCTCATGGGGTTTGAGTGGAAAAGTCATGTCGTTGACCCAGCTCCTGTGAATTGGCAGAAATTAAACTCCAAATTCTAACTTCCCTGCACACATGGCTGCTAATGGCCCTCTCACATCATTGAACCCTCCCAGATCTTTCTCAGTGGGTCTTCTCCCAGCAGGCACTTATGGGTCAGGAACAAGCCTGTAATGTGATTGGGCGGGTGTATAACAGGCTCCCCAAGTCCACTCCCTTTTCAGGGTCTCCTCCTACAGTTTATATCTGTATAGAAAGTCATACACTCTCACCTCTGGTGACTCATCCCACAGCTTTCTGCCTGAGTGGGCTTCCGGTATTTCATTGCTCTCAGGGAAGGCAATAGCCAAGAATAACCCTCACCAAGTTGTACTTTGTCCTGGGGTTATAGCCTCTCTGATACATCCAAAGAGATGGTTTTTATATTGATGTTGTTTAATTTTGCCCAAATTTGCAGGAAACAGAATGGCAGCCATCCTCTGTGCCTCTCCATCTTGGTTTTTCTGGTTTAGAATTAATATATGTATCTTGCTGTTTATGCTTTTTGGAACCTCTTTGGTTGCTTCTCAGAGGACATTGATAATGTTTTGGTTTTTATGTCTCATCTCTAGCATTAGTGTTAGAGATTTTCTCCCAATGACCAGAGGGCTTGTAGAATGCTTGCTAGCACAGATAAGGCCCTGGATATTTCAATTCTGCAGGAAACAACAGCAACACGCTGAGGTGTTGGGTTTGAGTGGAGCTGGTTAGCGCCAAAGGCCAGCATCTTGATACATGCACTCCTCAGAGTCTGTAGAGAAGTTTTCTGTGTCTTCCGCAGAGGGTGCATGTTTAGCTGGCCTCACTCTGGAAGCTTTCAGGGCAGACGGCTGGAGAGCACACGCTCGCTCGCTCGCTCGCTTGCTCACTCAGATGTGCTTGACACCTGTTATCTTTCTTAGACATTCTCATCCATGGTGGGAGGTAGTCAGTTGCCCATGGACTTGGGCTCCAGAGAGCTCTGAGCTTGCTTCTCCAGACCTTTTTACTTCAGTCTTCTCTAATGCCAGTGTCACTTTCTGAGATTCTTTGGACAAACTGGGTCCTCAGCTTCACCACCAGCCTCAAGTCTAGCTTTTGGGCACGTGTGGAAGGAGGGCGGGGGGGGGGGAGAAGGAAGGGGAGAGAGAATGTGTGTCTCTGCATATGTGTGGGGAAGAAGGGAGGGGAGAATGTGCATTGCGCACACTCAAGCTCTCATACATGCATGCATGTGAGGCCGCACATATAGACAACTCTCTCCATCGTCGGGGTTCTAGAGATCAAACGCAGGTCATCAGGCTTGCTTGCACAAAAGTGCCTTTCTTTACCCACCAAGCCGTCTCACTGGCCCAGGTCTAGCTTCCTTAAATGCATAGTCTCACTTACCATCTGCTTTCCAGCCTCCAAGATTCGGATGGTGAATTCTCTGATTTTCGGAAGGGGAGGACATGAACTCAGAAGCCTGCACCTAGAGACTGTAAAAGAGCTGGCTTTTGTGGCATCGGTTGGTCAGAGGGCAGAGTCTCCGAGTCCACGGGCTTCAAGTACTTCTGAGTAGTCAAACCAATAGGGAACATTTTGCAGAAAACAAAGTAAGTGCTTATGATTCAGAGTTAGCGATGGCAAAAGCAGTCAGTGTAGATGAACACATGTGCGCATGAGCAAAATGATAAATGACTCCAGGCTACCTCCAGTCTTGGAAGGAGACCTGGGAATGCGACCTTTCCCTGGGGCCGTCTGCTGCTGTGTTGTGTTCCTGGAGTCCTGAAGTCCACTGTTCTTGCTTCAGGGAAACTCAGTGGGGCTGGGGAAGGTCTAGGCAGGAAATCCGTGGAATGACAGCCTCATGAGGACAGATGTGAGCACTGGGATTCTGTTGGATTATAGAGAGGTAGCATGCCTCAGAGCCAGTGTGAAGAAAGCAGGTATGAACCTGGACTTCATATCCCGGGTGATCAGCTATCAGAGAGGGTTGCTGTGAATCCCAAGCAGGTAAGTTCAGCAAGACATACCATGATAGGACAGAAACATGGCCTCTGTGTACTGTATATATACAATCAGATGCTCTATTTCTGTTGGGATAAGTGAATAACAGAGTCCACACCTTCCATACCAGAGGTGGGGGAGCAGACTTCTGAGAGATATTGGCACGCTCATAACTCAGACATTGAAGTATGCTCTTACTGGGCTGTTACTAGAACCCTGGGCTGCACAGAGAATGAGAGGCCCAGTGGAGTGGGAAAACTTGATCTGAGTTAAGATCTGAGTTCAAATCTTGACTCTGTGGTAGACTCACTGTGTGACCTTAAGCAAGTGCTCAGTCTTTATGATCTTCCTAAGGTTCTAGCAATGGCTAAAGCAATGTTGACACACATGGAGACCAGTAAAGTAGCTGCTTCTCGATTCCTGAACTGAATTTGAGCTTTTAACACATTTGATGAGCCCTCTTAAATACCAGGCTGTGCATGTGTTCCTCCCCTGTTTCCAAAGTCTCATGAAGTGACATTCTAACTTAGCCCATCCTCTGTCCCTCAGGATGGATCAAACTTGTAAATGTGAACATTTTGGTTTTGTTGGGGCTGCAGTGGATGATGGGAGAGAATGTCCAAGCATCTTTACCCCATCTTGGCATCCTCCACACCCTGCTATGTGATGGAAGACAGTAGTGATAATGTTGTCAGCCGTGTCTACTGTTCATTCCTGTCACAAGTCCAGATGCACAGCCTTGACAGAGTGGGTCACTCTTCTAGATGTGCTTCTCATTTTCTCCAAATCAGCAGGAAGTTCCCTCAGGTCTGCGGGTGAACACAGACCATTGGCCTGAGCACAGCAACATCACCAGCAGACACAGCACCTGAACTCCAGTCTTGCTTTTGATACTTCAGTGCCATTTGTACATTTTCTTGACCTAGGTGAACTTTACCTGTGTAAAAATAAAATGAGGGGGGATTTGTGACCCACTAAAGGACCCCCAACCCTGGCTACAGATCTTTGTCAGCTGGTTTAACTCTAAGGGACAAGGACTGTAAGCTGCCAGCTTTTCACAGTGATATGCACTCTTGGCACGATTAACTATAGTGAGAACCTTCTCGGAGGTGTCTGCCCCTCAGTGCTTAGTTTCCTTCCGCTATCAGAACTTGTTTAGCCTTGATCTTGTTTTTTTTTCCTTTTCCAGAACTTACCTGCTGTGTGTCAGACTGAGCTATCTTTATTCCATCCTGTACTTCAAGACCTGCTATTCTCCCACTGATGGCCACAGCCAGGCCTGGAAAGAAGGTGGCCCCTTCCATGTACACCCCTTGGAAGCCTAAAGGGGCAGGGAAGAAAATGTGGGCATACACAATCCATATCTGCGACTCCATGTGTGACCCAGTGGCACCTAGCTGCCTCCTACCAAGAGACCTTGCTGTCCCGGAATGGACCTGTCTGAGAACGGAGGCAAGCAGGGAGCCTCTGGCCTCCTCACTTCCCAGTTCCCAATTCCCAGGAGCAGCAGCTCAGCCATGGAGGCTGCTGAGAGCCAGGAGCCTCACTACCCTGCATGTGTCCACCTACTGTTTCATGCTGTGAAATTATGTACAGGAGGGACATGGCATCTTTCCGAGTGGATTCTCCTTCAGGATGTGCCAGTGTCCCTGCGGTTCATAACACTTCCCTGCCCTTGCTATTATATCTCTTGGCTTTCTCTCAATAGGTTGCCTTTCTCTCCTCATTGAGGAAATAACTCTTTCCTTTCTGTATCCTGTACAGGGTTTGCTCCCACCCTCTGTGGGGCAGGAGGGTCTAGGGAGCTGATGAGTCTTGACCTTGGCCAGCCTGCAAGCGACTCACAGCATCTGTTTTGACACTGGAGAGAAGCTAGGGTTAGACTGGCTTCCCTTCAGTTCTGGAGAGTTCCACAGAGAGCAGGTGTTAATCGTGCCAAGAGTGCATATCACTGTGAAAAGCTGGCAGCTTACAGTCCTTGTCCCTTAGAGTTAAACCAGCTGACAAAGATCTGTAGCCAGGGTTGGGGGTCCTTTAGTGGGTCACAAATCCCCCCTCATTTTATTTTAAGTAAGCTCTGTTGAACCTGAGGGGTGTGGTAGGGGATAGAAATCCTACTTGTAGATATGAATCTTTGTACATGCTTTGTGATCCCTCGCTTCTCCAGCTTTTTTTTGAGCATATATGCCAAGGCCCCTGACTGCCCTGGATACAAGCCCTTGGTGATGTCCTAGGTGGCTCCTCTGCTAGCCTCCACACTTGGTTTCAGTCACCAAAGTAACTCCCTGAGCAGAAGAGGTGGCCGCCTCTCCATTAGCAGGGACAGCCTGTGGAGCACAGGGTCCCAGCACAGTGACGGACATCTAGAATCTGACCTTGCAGCCACCTTGGGCCTGTGTCTTAAAGCAGTTTGGTGGCTGACAGGAGGTAATCTAAGCAGATGGTTGTAAGACAGTGGCCACAGCTGGAACTGACACCCTCCCCCCAGAAGAATAAGTTGTCACAAAAATGATGACATCTAGAAGTCTGTATTCCGTGCAGCAGAGATACATAGCTAGGAGAATGGCCGGACTTCTAGCTGCCTTGTCCTTTCCCAGGTTTCTCTGGGGAGGAATTGCTTTTCATCAGAGGCCTCTACACAGCTATGACAAGTCTCTACCACTGCTAGGCGATGGCTTGGGGCCCTGCAGGTGGGGCCTGGGTCGGTGGTGTTCCATGGGATAGGTGCAGGTAGCCGTCATTTCCCTATAGTGTTCCCATCAGCAAAGAACCAAGAGATGAAGTAACTGGCCACCGGGGTATTTCTTCTCTTAAAAACAGAAGCTCCCTACCCTGGATTTATGTGGCCTGTAGACATAGGGAGACATTATTGCCTCTTTGCTCAGTTTCCTCTTCTACCTAGTCATGAGTGACAGTTCCCCAGGGTGACATGCTACCAGTCAGTCACCCTAACTGCTGAGGCTTCTTTTTCTCTACAAGGTCCAAGAGATCTGGAGAAGTTCCTCCACAGGGCTGGTAGAGACACAGGAAACCTGCCCTAGCCTGGATCACAGTTAGCTTTGGGAAAAGCACAGCTCGTTTTGAGCCCCACAGATCCAGAATGTTCTTTTTGGCCTTGTTTGTGAGAGCTGGCTCTTACAGCCTCTTTCTCCCAACGTAACCAAGCATTTTTGCTTCACCTGATAAGTGGGAAGACCCAGAATGCTAAAGGAATACTCCACGGCAAATGAGGCAGGTTCCAAGGGACCTGGTCATTTGTCTTTGTCTTTCTGAGCACTTGGTACTGAGAGGGTTTCACATCATAAGCCTCTCAGGGCCCACAGTGTTGCCATCGTGTGTGTCGATGAGTTGTTCAGTGAGTGGACAAACTGAGGTATACAGTAGTGCTAGACCCCCTGGGAGCATGCAAGAAACTTCCAGGCATCCCTTCTGTCCCCAGACATTGCCATCACTCTGATAAACTATGGTGTGTAAAAGAGGGGAACCAAAGGAAGTTTCTGGAAGCTCCCACAGTACTGCCTTGTCTGTGGCCCAGTGTCTGTCACTCAGGGCCCAACCAGGAAAGCAAAACTCGTTTTTAGGGTTTATACAGAAGCAAGAAGAGTGGGGAGGGAGGGGTGAGCCCGGGTCAACTGTACACAGCAAGGAGGCCATGTTACCATAGGCCAGGGCCGTGGGGAAGGAGCCAAAGCCATGAGGGGTCTGAGAGGAGAAAGAGAACTGGCTTCTTTCTCTAGCCCTGTGGATTTCTGTGGATGCTCCCCTCCCCCGCTAGCTGGCTCCAGCCACAAGCCAACTACCCTGGGAGCCTGTGGGCTCAGCCCCCAGCATGCAACAGGGGAGAGCAGGGGAGGGCTGGTGAAGAGTGTGGCAGGTACACTGCTATGTCTGGGCCCTGGGTCCTGGCAGTTCCATGGCAGTGCTAGGACCTTGGGGAAGGAGGCTAAGGAGTAGCCTGCTTGGGTTTTAGAGATTGTTTTCATTCTGCTGGGCAGGAAAGACCAAGAGAAAGCTTTCTTCACGCTTCTCCCTGCTTTCCTTTTGGAGGAATTTGTCCACCCTGCCTTGAGCTCCCTCTGGAAAGCCATGTCCTGGTTTCTGTGTGCCCCGCCCGCTTGTTCTTCTCCTCGAAGTCTCTGGCTCTCTCCTTGCTATGGGCACTAACCAGAGCAGGCCTCAATGCTCCAGAAAGCTCTCTCCCACGCCATGCCAGTGTGGCCTGACTGTCTGTAGGAGAGGCCATCTATCCATCAGTTTGTATTGTGTTTCCAATAAATTTCTGAAAATTATACCTAGCGTCACTATATTCTTTCCTGGGCTAGTGACTCATCTGGAAGGCTCTGCTCATGTTCTTTCCAGGCTTTGGTGTGTGGAGGACCTCATCAAAAGGACTGTTCCCTCTACCCACTCCCAGGGTCTAGGAGAGGTAACAGGCCACCCCCAAACTCTCAGAAACCTCTTCCCGGTTGAATGTATTGTTATTGTCTCACCAGCCGACATCCTGAATATGTGGTGGTTTCAGGAAGCTGTACCCTCAAATAAGGGCCTTTGATTTTTTCCACCTAGGCTTAAAAGTGGGGGTAACAGAAAGCTCTCTCCCCACTAGTCACCCACAGAGTCCCCCTCCCCCCCCACCCCCGCCCTGCACTGCTGTGGCTAGCACTGTGTCCTGAGAGTGCATGCTGGAGTTCTTGGAGAGGTGCAGAGGAAATCGAGTCCTGGCCCAAGGCTGCCCTGTCAAGTGACTGTTTGAACACACTGCCTCAGTTTCCCTGCTTAGGCAATTATGAGAAAAAGTAAATGAAGGCTCACCTGAGACCCTTCCAACCTGTGTAGGACTCTGGTTTCCTGGGCTACATGATAGGTGATTAAAAATCAAAACCAAAGGAAACAGTGTATTTGTTGGGGGCTTCTAGGTATTGCTTTTTAGTATGTATTATTTATTTTTTCTTCAAGTGTGTGTGGGGGGAGGGGCGCTTATGTTTACCATGGGACATAGCCCCGTGGAGGTCAGAGGGTAACTTCCTCAGTTCTCTTTACCATGTAGGTGTTGACTGTTAGGTTGCCTGTGTGCACCCTACCTACAAAGCCATCACTTGGGCCCAGAAATAATAGATAGAAAAAGGGGATTTATTAGATTGGCTCCCTTGTCAACTAAATAATCACATTTTCTTATGTCATTCTTTCTTTCCAAATGCAAATGATAACAAAATCATAATTGTACCTAAAATGATATAACTATCTCACATGCAGCCACAAATATACTAATTCCCCCTTATTGCTGCCTGAAGGACCAGCTTCCAGCAACCCAAGGTATGCAAAAAAAAAAAAAAAAAAAGAAGGAAAGAAAGAAAGAAAAAAAAAACATGAAGGTGGTGAGGCCTAAACTTCTCTATCTGAAGGTTCGGAAAAGGTGTATGTGTTCTGATGATAACTTTGTTACTGCACCTTGAAAAAAATCTGTCTCCACATAGCTACGTCTCTCTACTATACAGCCACATATCTCTACACAGCTACACATCTCTATACAGCTACATTTCTCTATTACACAGCCATACATCTCTGCACAGATACAAATCTCTATATAACTACACATCTCTATATGGCTATATCTTTCAACTACACAGCCATACATCTCTGCACAGATACAAATCTCTATATAACTACACATCTCTATATGGCTATATCTTTCAACTACACAGCCATACATCTCTGCACAGATACAAATCTCTATATAACTACACATCTCTATATGGCTATATCTTTCAACTACACAGCCATACATCTCTGCACAGATACAAATCTCTATACAGCTACATCTCTCTATTACACAGCCACACATCTCCACACAGCTATGCATCTCTATACAGCTACACCTCTTTACACAGCTCCATTTCTCCGCACATCTCTCTTCTACATATCTCCCTTAATAGAAAGACTCTGGATAATATATGAGTCACTTTTGGGTGGTCACATTACATTTCTTGAATAAGCAATAAGAAATAGAGCTATTCTGATACACATTTTCTCTCAGCCTAGGGATGTCATGCTGACTGGCCGATGAATAAGCAAGCATATAGTTCTAAATGGTCAATGTTTCCCACAGAGAATGAAGTTGAAATTTAGGACTTAAACATAAGCAGTTAGTTAGCTGAACCTTGAGCCTTGTATCATAAAAATGAGGTTAGGAGTGAGTACATTCAGAGAGTCAATTGCTTCAGGTAATTAATTATGCCTACTAAAATTGCCTTATGCCTGACCTTGGTTCAACAGACACCTAGGAGTCTGTGCATATTTTTCAGGAGCAACTAGTATATTTTGAATTTGCTCTGAAGTTTTAAATCAGCTAAATATGTAAAACTCTGTCTTTGTAACTGAAATTCTGGTTTTTTTCCTATGTCAAACTGAGTTATAAAAAATAATTAATATTTTTACCCTGGGCTGTCTCTAAGTAGCTTTTGTTAAATAATCTCATCCATCTTTTACCTCTGGGCTCCCATCCCTCTTCACTCCAGCTAGTTGCTAACCCAGCCTTCTGACACCAGGTTTATTTCATTTAATCAAACAAATATAACATATCCTTGCATCATTAAACAAATATTCCACAGCATAAATAAAGGCAACACATCTTAAATTAATATTCCACAACATCCTGCCCCTGCGAAAAGAAGCTTCTCTGATCAAGGCTCATGAGAAATCTAGGAACAGAACAATAACTGTTTAGAAGGTAATGTGACAACATGGTCATTTAGCAAGACGACAGTAGTAGGAACCTCTCTAGAACTTATAGCCAGCCACAGGCTTCCGACCAGGTTTATAGCAGGCATGAATCCCTTCCTGGCTAGCGGGCCTCAGAGTCAATCAGAAAGCAGGTAGTTACCCATGACAGTCATGCCATTATTGCACCCGTGGGCACATCTTGTCTGGCAGATCAGTACCATAGCATGCAGGTTTTTGACAAACGTTTTTAACAAAATCTGACAGGAACGCTCAATGATAATTGTAATCATCATTTGTGTAACTGTTACATGGCCTTACTGGTTTTTATAGCTTATCTTCCTCTCACACTTACTCTTCATCTCCTGGTACTCATTCCTTTGCTCCTAAAGCACCTGAACCGTTTACCCTCCCTCTTAGATTTGGCTGTTGTCATTTCCCATTGACCTTAATCACAGATAACACTGAGGGAGTGTGCCCTAAAGGATCTCTTGCACTTCAGTCATTCTCTACCTTGATTCCTTCGTGGAAAAGCAATTCAGTTTCTCCCTATAGTCTAGATCTATAGCTCTTCCCAATACTGTGACTCTTTAGCCTCTTGACTCAAAGACACCAGGAGCCCAAAGTGACCAGGAGGAAATCAGACATACCTTCTAATTCATCTTTTAAAACCTAAACTTATTTATGTTGGTGTGCATGTTCCATGGTGTGCGTGCGTGCGTGCGTGCGTGCGTGTGTGCGTGCGTGCGTGCGTGCGTGCGTGCGTGCGTGCGTGTGTGTGTGTGTGTGTGTGTGTGTGTGTGTGTGTGTGTGTAGGTGAGTACACAACTTTAGGAGTCAGTTCTTTCCTTTTGTGATGTGGGTGTTAGGATTGAACTTAGTTTATCAGGCTTGGTGCTGTCATGTGACTTAACCACTGAGCCATCATGCTGGCCATTAGCTTCCAGTGCAATAGAATGCTTGGTTACAGCTCCTGGGAATATCCAGAAATGTCCTTATACTCCAGAACCAAAATTTCTTGGCTAACAGAGCGTGGAATCATAAGAACAGAGCTGTGGGTGCTCAACTCTCCAGGCCCCTTTTGGCACCAGTGCTCAAGGGCCCTTGTGTTAGGTTCTCCTTGGGACTTTGTTCTCATATTCCAAGAACCAGGTGTTCTGTTCCTATGCTATGCCCTGATGCCTCACCCTACAGAGCCACTGTAAGTATTCCTGGCACTCCACGTGGTTGAGCCAACATGGCTCGGGTGGGATGCACCTCGTACAGAGGCACGCCCCTAAACGTGACTACGTAAACCCATGCACACCCCTTCTCTTAAAAAGAGATGCCATGTTATAGTCTCTCTCTCCTCCTGTCCTGCTTCTCTGTTTCTGTACCCGCCTGGAAACTCTCGAGTGGCCTTGGTAGTTCAAGTGTGTGTCTCGTCTCACGTGCAAAACCAACATTGGTGCCGTGACTCGGATAGGCTCTCTCCTGAGTTTAGGTTCACATAAGCTAGGAGAACCTGATCTGAGCTTCACTGTAAGGCCACCTTCTACCTACCCAGCCACTGCAATATTTTCTGAACACCAGCAGACTTGATTGGTAAGTGCCCCCCCACTCCCCCCAGACAAACTCCTGGCTTTACCCAGTATTGAGTTCTTTCCACAGACTTGCCCGCAGGGAATTGCACCTGCGTCTTCTGTGGATGATTTTTTTCTCCACTGGCAGACACTACAGATAGAGTGCAAACACATGGTGCTGGGGCCAACAGGTTTGCTGCACCCATTGTTAGTGGGGTGTACCTCCCTGGAGTTTCCCCTTTGCTTTGAATGAGAGCTTAGGACGTTTCAATAATCTTGGGCATTGTCCAAGTGGGCTACCCTGGCAGTTGACGAACTCATCCAGTGTGGTCCCGCTTCCCTGTGGGATTGTTCAACTGGGTGACAACCCAGGCTTGGCATCCCTGACCCCCTTAGGTCTCGATAATGAGGAATAAGCCAGTGAAAGGTATTTCTCCATCCTTACCTTTAAGATAGGTGCTGGAGACTCTATGGCCGCTTAGCCTTTTGCCTTACCTAGACACCACCAAGCTTATCTGTTTTTTACACACAAAAAAATGGCCTAATTACCCCTTAGATTACTCAAAATGGCCGCCTAAAGGCTCACCAACCCTGATATTTTACAGAAGCTAACTTTTGCAAGCACACGGTCAGATAGAAAGGGGTTTTTTTTCTATCTTTTTCTATCTCTTTTCATATCTCAGCTCTAAACCTTCTCTTCCAGCTCTCTGTTCTTAAGAGTTTTCCTATTTCTTTTCATATCTCAACTCTAAACTTTCCCTTCTGACTTTCTGTTCTTCTGTTTCTAGCCACACAAATCCAGCCCTCCTTCTACAAAAAGTGACAGCCCTAGATAAGATAATAAAAGTTTACACCTTTGTTTTCTCTGTCAAAACTTTCTCAAGTTAAAAAAAAAAAAAAAAAGTAGGCTATAGAATAAAGGCGAGTTTGGAAACAGGCCAGAACTTATGCAGATAAAGTTTATCAGGTTTTTAAATGCCTCACATTTAAATGCATTCTCACAGTATACTAGATCCCTGAGTGCATGATCCATTTTTTTTTACCCTGACGTCAGAGCTAAAATTTAGACCTTGAAAGGGGACCTCAGGCAGACTCCACAGACAAAAGTTCACATTTAAGGTGTATCACAGGAGAGATATCACCTGCTGGCAAAAGCTGCCTGTCCAACTACTGTCTTGTTTTGGCTAGCCTCACAGAAGCAGTTCAAGCCTTGTCCAGGGCACCATCAAGGGAATGCTGGTCTAAGTGAGTGTCCCCGGGCCCCACATGGCAAGGAGACATTGCACAGAGACCACTCCCAACTGATCTCCTAAGGCTTGGCCGTGGGCAATTAGTGCTGCCAAGGCTTCCCTAAGCTGACCACCCTCATCACAAAGAGAGAGCCTTGAGTAGTCATGGGTATCAGAATGGACACTAAAAGCCACATACTCAGTCCTGCAGGAGCTTTGGGGTCTCACCTCTCTTCCTAGCCTCTCCATTGTCAGGGTGAGAAGCAAATAATTCCGGCCTCATCAGACACTGCTACCTAATTATGCTTCCAGAGATGTCCCTATCAGTCACTCATTTTTGGTCATGCCAACCTGCCCCATACCCCTAATAAAAAAGAGATTTTTTAACTTTTAGTCACATTTCACCTGAATCCAGACTCTGCCAGCTGCTCTAGCCGCCTCTACTCACCTTGCTATCTGCTTACACCTGTCAGTTCCAGTCTTCCAGTCTCCCAGGGGGACCACCAAGTATAAAACATCCAAAATCCTTGTGTCGCTAAACACATTTCTCTAAAATCCCCCGTCTCTGAGTTTTCCATTCCAGCCTGCTTCTCAGACCCAAAGTCAAGATGGTGACCCACAAAAGGCTCCGAGGGATTTCAGCTCGCCCTTCCTCCACTTCCCTCGAAGACTAACCCTCCAGCCGCTGCTTCTAGAAAATGAGAAAAACCCAAGAGCCATTTTCAGAGTCAATACAGGTAAAATAGACCATTTCCCACCCCCTCCCCAGGACCAAAAGAAAGGAACCAAAAGCCAGGTTAGCCTTTTTTCCATCTCCAGACCTAGCAGAGTACACTCACTATATTATCACTTCTCAAGGTTCTCTTACTAACTCATAATTTTCCTTTCAAGCTCCAGAAAATCAAAGTTTACCATTCCATGGCTTAGGCTCATCCAGACTGCAGAAAATAACCTGCAAAATCCAACAGACCAACCGTCAAAAACACAGTTCCCTGAAAAGACAAACTTCGCCCTTAAGACAGCTTGAAGCCGCCTTAAGATCCATCACCCTAAATCATTTTTCCCCTGCCCCGCCCCCCCACATAAGCCTGGTTTTCTTTTCATAATAAACAAAATAGTGAGATGTAAGTATTCCTGGCACTCCATGTGGTTGAGCCAACATGGCTCCGGTGGGATGCACGTCGCACAGAGCCACATCTTCTAAAAATCTTTTCTTAGAAGTCATCTCTCTCCAAGTGTCATTTCCTAGCTGAGAAGGGGCCCTTCTTTCTCAAGGACGCACCTTCCAGGTGCACACAGGCTGAAGTCACACACCCGCTACCTTTTAGGACTTCATGTTAGAGTGTTCACACTCAAGCCAGACTATCACTTACTAGCTGTGGCACCCTGGAAGAATCACCCAACCTATCTGTGCCTCTGAATTCTCATCTGTAAAATGGGTTAATAGTATCTATCTCGGTGCTAAGGAAACTAGTACACATACACTGCTTAGAACAGAGCCTGGTACCCAACACTTATCACTGTTATCTTATTCCCATTATTCTCATTCCCATTATTTTCTCCTCTCTCCTTCTCCTCCTGAAACTATATTTAAATTTTTCTTTTGGGTCCACAAGATGACAGAATATGCAAACCACCAAAACCCCAGTCCTCTGCCTACCTCATTTTGTCTCCCTTTACTGGCAAAATAGCTGAAAGAGGAGAGTGTGTCTCCATTACTTCAAATTGGATTAATTCCTCAACCCATTACACTGCTTTACGGTTTCCATTCTGCTCTGGCCCAGCCACTCTCAGCTGTCAATCAAGTCGCTAATGACTGTCTAAAGCGCCAAAAGTCTAGGTGTCATCCCATCTCAGTGTCTTGAGGTCTCGAGCACTCAGCTGTGGTCAGTCCCATCTTATTGCATTGACCTCTTTATTATCTACTCAGAGACACAGTTGGACTCCACTCCTGGCTGTCCCTCCCCCACAGACTGCCCTTGAATCTTCTTGGGTGCTGGGATTACAGGCATGCCCCCACCACCACACCTAGCTTTTTTTTTTTTTTCCTTTTAAAGATACAGTACTGGCCAAGGCATTGTTAACTTGGGTGTCCAATGCAGATGCGGTGTGCTTTTGGCTTCGAAGACTGGCTTCCCTGTGGCAGTTAGCAAGCACTTTGGAAAATGCTCTGTTCTTACACTGAGGCACTTTTTCCTTCCTAAATGGTGGTTTTAGTCCATCTTTTCTAATGGAAATATTTCTTCTTGGGCAAAGCGATTGCCTTCCCTAATGTTCTTGCTTCCTTGCTACAGCCCACATCTGCTTTTTAAAGCTTTCTTCTGAACACGTTTCTGGGTCTTTCATTTTGTGTGTGCCCCCTACCAGCCGGGACTTTTAAGAGCTGCCTCTTAGTCCACTTCACTCTTACTGAGAATGTCATCTATCACTATTATTTCTGCCTTCCTGTTCCAGGTCTGAGGGTACTCCTGTGTGTGGTCTCCCTGGAGGCTTTCCACACTGTGCACTGAGGCTCAATCCTCTGTCCTCATCTCCAAACCTGCTTCTTAACCATCATTTTCTCTGCTTAGCCCGGTAGTGCCTGTGAGCTCACGCTGTGTGCTCTTTGCTAGGGTCTATGTGCAGGCCTTAGGCAGGAATCACAGCCTGAGGTCAGAGTAGAGCTCTCTGCTCTACACATAGCCTCTAACTATGTGTGGCCTGTGGGAGGCCCAGGAAATGCTGGATGAGTGTTAATGACGACTGGCACCCCACTTTCCTGCCCCGCTCACCTGCTATACAGGAATCCTTGGAGGAAAGCAATGGATGCTGCTGTATTGTGTCCTGGATAGGAGCAGGTTATACTGACAGAAAGAAAGAGACTCTAAAGTGTTTGCCCATATTCACACAGCATAAGTCTCCATTTCACCTTGTATGTACTGCTACTCTCCTTACTGTAGATAGCAGACAGTTCTCCATTCTTCACACACACACACACACACACACACACACACACACACCCGGTCCCTTCCTGCTCTATAGGCACCTTCCTTCTTGGTGCTTTGATGTTGGCTTATTCTAGCATTCAGCTGGGCAGGTCAATCCTTTGACTAAGGGACCATCTCTAGGAAGGTTGATATACTTTAAGCCAGGCTAATCAGGTAGGAGGAATTAAGAAGATGATGCAATTTCCTTCCCAGAATTCCCAAGCACCCTTGTGTTGTTGCTTTTGGAGTTGCAGCCGAGTTACTGTGTAAGTCTCTCCTGCAGGAAAGCAGAGCTCTCCTTTTTGCTTCCGAGCACTGCTCTGTGCATGCTTTCCCTAACATCCAGGCTTCCTGACGCATCTCTTCCTTTCTGCCGTTTGGCTGCATGTCGAGCTGGCCCAACTCAAATGGCAGCTACTGAGATTTACAGCTCATCTGCTTTCTGATTTTTGTTTAAACTCTAATAAAATTGTCCTCTGTAAAATGAGGTGCTGTCACCTTCATGGAGAGAATGAGGAAGCCTGGCTGGGACAGACTAAGCAGCCCGGTCTGTGTTCTCACCCTAGAGCATTGCTAGTCAGGCCATGTTCTCTTCCGCACACAGAAGCACATTGGTGCAGACAAGCATGGACCAGGCCACCCCGGACAGTGGAAATCTGGAGGCATTAGTGTGATCTTTCTTCACCTCCAGCAAAGGTTTGGCGTAGGAAGGCATGGGCTCGTATCATCCATCAGGGGACACCCCTCAGCAAAGTCAGGTCCTCTTTGCCTTCCAGTGGAGTGCATCAGAGCGAGCCACCAAGCTGGGCCAGGGAGACGGGGCTCTAGTTTTCTTTTCTGGAGGAACTTCTGCCTGTAAGCCCAGGCTTGTCGGTGCAGATCCAGGCTTGGTACTGCCAGCCTCTCACTCAAGTCCCTCACTGAACCCAGGCTGCCCAGGAAGACTACGCATGTCCCTCCATGGATGTTCCATTTCCCATTCCTCCACCTGTAGAAGCTGTGACTAGTAATTAACACTGGAATCGTGAAATTATGTTTTAAAGATTCCTATTTTTCACAGTTAGCATAAATGATTTCTGTGGATGAGAAAGTAACTCAACAGAGTGGGGGTTTGCTGATTTTGTTATGTTAACAAATAAATGAATGAGGACAGAGAAAGAGCCAAAGAAACACCCAGCTGTACCACCATGGCAGGACCAAGCTCACATGTGGGGCCCCTGCATCCACAGTGAGAAATGCCCATCCACAAGCAGTGGTGACACACAGTAACAGTCCCTCCAATGCCCTAAGGTCACTGGTGTTCCTAAACCCCAGATGCACCATATCTCAAGGGAACACAGGATCTGCCACCTACAATTCACAAGCATGTGTTCACCAGGATGCCTTTATTGAGAGATTTCTTAGTGGCAGGCTGGTGGGCCTGTGGGGACAATATGCATCTAGCTGAGCAGTTAGAAGAGAGGAGAGCTATTGATGCCCTAAGGGTCTGACATTCTGGGCTAAGGATGGCGGGAGGGTGGATTACAGTGAAAAGCTGCAACCATCAAGGGACAGGCTGAGGTAGGCGATCTTCATGAAGACGTATTGAGGCTAAAAGAGCTATTTAGAGAAGGCGGCTCCCAGGACGGCACTCAGGCACCCTGTGACAGCTTGGGGCCCATACACGAGGGTCACCTCAGTGGCTTCTTACAGGCAGGGTCCTGTGTCACAGACAAGGCCACAGAGCCTTGTGCTCGCTCCCACATGTACCTGTGGAGACACAGATAGGCAAGAATCAGGCAAGGCCAGAGCCAGAAGACCCCAGGGCAAGGGGTCAGTTCTACAGTTTCAGAAAGTCTTTGCATGCACTTACGAGGTCCCAGCTGGTACCAGCAGGCTGTCATCTGGGGCCAGGCCCACACACTGCCCTCCCATTGTTACCACAGAGGAGCCCTCCTGTGGAAGAACAGCAGCATCAAATGGAGGCTGAGGAGACTGTGTTGGAGACCAGCCTGAGTTATTTAGTGACACCCTGTCTCAAAATAAAAAAAGGGGGGTGGGGGTGGGAGCAGGGGGGTGGTTCAATGGTTACCTTGCAGGGAACCCTAGGTTTTATCCCCAACACCACCAAAGCAAAACAGAACAACAGAAGAGGGTGAAGGAACTGTCAGGCCTCAGCATCTGCTTAATGTCCGAGTCTGCCTTGCAGGGAGACTCTGAGAGTAGGTCTCTCTATGGAAACCTGAAATCAGGAAGAACCCAATCTCCATGGACAGAAAGTGTACCACCCTGGCCTGGGGTACCACTTGCCAGTTGCCACAGCCATACGTCCACATCCTGTCTTGGGCCTTTGCTGCTACCTTGTCCATGGGCAATGACCTGGTAGGGCACAAAGAAGAGTTGGGGGGTCCTGCCCCATGTTGAAGATAGTCCTGATCCTGGCTTTCAGCCACTATGACTTTCAAGGTACAAGACTGGACAGTGCTACAACCTTACGTATGACAAGCCTTTGCTTGTCAGGGATCAGAAAGGAAGGTCTCTGTCACCAGCATGGGCCTGTTCATTATTCATGGTCGCTCACATGGTCACTTATGGTCACACGCACGAACCCTCTGCAACCCTCCTAATGCTTATCAGCTCACATTTAGACACACCCACCCCAGCTCCCCAGATGTCCTCTACCCTTCCTGTGAGATGATCAGAGTCTGACTTGAGAAAGAAAGAGAGAGGCTGAGGCCTACTGGCCTTATGTCTACTGAGGGCCTGTGCTCCTGCTGGCTGTAACAGGGAGTTAATAGATATTTGCTATTGAACACTAGAGCAGGTAGACAAGGGTGTGGGAGGAAGACATTACTATAGCTGTGATGGACAGAAGGGTCTCCAGGTTTTGCGTTTCATTATCAGAGCCTTACATAAGCTTTGGGTGTCTCTGGCACTAAAAAGGTGATCCAAGCCTGTACTCTGTGGACCACCTGCCCTAGAGTGAGATTTTTCTCTTCCTTTTCTTCTCCTCCTCTCCCCTCTTCTCTTCCTTTTTTCTTCTTCCTCCTTCTCTTTCTTGCTTCTTTTCATCATCGTCATGATTATCACCATCATGTGTGAGCATGATGCGCACATGCAGGCATGCATGCATTGGCGGTCAGAGAGCGGCCTATGGAATCAGTTCTGTCTCTCCACATCTCCGTAGGTTCCAATGGCCAAAGGCTTGCACAGTAAGCACGCTTGTGCAATCTAGCTGACCCGATGTGATTATTTCTAACCATACAGGCTGTGACATTGGCAAGTTACCACACACGTGACTACCAGTATCCTTGTCCTCTGACCCCGCCTCATGAGGGAAGCATGACAGCTTCGAAATGCCACTCTAGCCTCCTCACTTGACACCTGGGTGAAGCCCACTGTCTTTAGGACATGTCTCCTCCTTTAGACCAGCTCAGAGAGTTCTAGGAACAGACAGTTTTCATACCAGCCTCTCCACCTAGCTCTGGCCAGCCTCAGCTGCTTGTGGGGCGAGGCTGCTTCACTCCTTTATAACTTTATGTTTCTGGAATGTTCCACCCACCTCCCTTCCTTCCTCCTTTACACTGCCTTTACAATCCTACCTGGGGGCTGAAGACACGGATCAGTGGCTAAGAGCATTTCTTCTCACAAAGGACCCTCATGGGCACCATAAGCATCTGTAACTCCAATTCCAGAGGGTCCAACACCCTCTTCTGGCTTCCAGATACCAGGTAAGCATGGAATGTGCTTATATACATGCAGGCCAACATGCATAAACATAAGTAAATCTAAATCTTTTAATTTAAAAAATTCTATATGCAAATCACCTCCTCCAGGAGCCTTTCTTGACCTTTTCCTTTATCCTGTGAGAACTTCCTGTGGTTTCTCCAGTAAATAAACTGTCACATGAGGCAGCTGTGGGTTAATTTGTCCATAGCAACTGTCCTAAGGCAGCAGCAATATTAGATGAAAGGCCAGCTTGTTTGGGGATCTACACATTGCTGCCCAGCCCTCTGCCAATAAATCTTTCCCTCCAGCTTCTAAGTGCCCATATGTCAAAAGCCCAGGGGTAGGTAAGTGGCAGGCACCCAGGAAGCTGACAATGGGTGAAGGACCTCCCACTCTGAACCCACTCTGAAAGTAAAGTGTCTGTGGGAGCATGAAGCTACCAGAGAATTCCAGTCACAGAAACACTGTTACTCTCTGAGACAGAGTGGGAACAGGAAGGCCATTCTCATGCCCCTGAAGTCTCTCTCTCGCTCTCTCTCTCTCTCTCTCTCTCTCTCTCTCTCTCTCACACACACACACACACACACACACACTCCCCATTACCCAGGTGCCAGATAGATGGATGTTGAATGCCCTGAGCTGTATTACCTGGGTCTCATAGGTGTCCCCAAACAGGCTGAGGGATGTGCCTGCCTGAAGCTCCCTGGAGTGGCCATCCAGCCATGCCTTCAGTGACATGGGCTCCATGACAGATCGTGTACTCAGCGGGAATGGTGGCTCCTTAAGCAGCTGGTCTGTGCCAGTGAGAGTGATGAGCAGTGGCTTCCAGGACCAGCCTACCTAGATCTATTAGAGCTGAGGTCCAGGAACCCAAACTCAATAGCAGAAACGAGTCTTGTGTGCAGCCTAATGGTTGAACAGCCATAGGCAGGTGCTGATTGGTGTTTGCTTAGTACTTTAAGCCCGGGCTCCTGAGTCCCTGGGTCAAGACCCATCCCACTACAGGAAGGGAGAGAGGGAGAAAGGGAAAATGTTACTGTCAGAAGCCTCACCAGGGTCAGGCTTTCCTGTTCGGTACTGCTCAGAGCTGAAGAACCTGCAGGGACAGACAGATGAGGAATGGCGGCATTCCTGTTAAGATGCCAGTGAGGCAAACACCATACCCGAGAGCCAGTCCACATCCATAGGTCCTCACTTACTCTTGGATGATGGGTGCCAACTGTGTTCCAAGGTCCTTGCAGTAGAACCATTTCTCAAAAAGGACATTTACAGTGTCCCCTACATAGTACCTGCCAAAACAGAGGTCAAGGTCATCCACTCTCCATCTGGGCAGCTTTGGGGCAGTCTGCTCTAGTATGGGATTGGCTAAGGGTCTTTCTGAGTCCAGGCATTGCAGAGCTATGATACTTTGTCCCCTCCATTGTCACAGCCCAGGGATCACAGTTACATTGGCATGTGCAAAACAGGCCTGAATTCCTGGCTGGAAGCAAAGCAACTCAGTAGGAATTCACAGCATAAATGTGGCAGAGCATGTGACACTCAAGACAGAAACTCAGAGAACATTTCATCCAAGTGTATTTGACTTCAACAAAAGGAAACTGATGCTGAACCAGAGTCTTGGGCAGCTTGAAGTTTGTTCTTTGGGTTCTGGGTCATCATACACAGAAACTTCAACAGCCAATGCAGTGTGCGCTCTCTCTGTCTCTGTCTCTCTCTCTTTCACAAACACACACACACACACACACACACACACACACACACACACACACACACACCATGAGGAAATGATTCTTCTGTTTCAAAGGTCAGAGGTCACCTCTGCTCCTTAGAACTTGAACAGCTCTGGCACACACACACACACACACACACACACACACACACACACACACACAGAGTCTTCAGTTCTCACCCCTGCAACCATGCATATCCCCACAGCCAGGAACACCTGGGCAGGCAGAGCTGCCTGGACCACTGGCCCTTACACAGGTTGACCAAGGCACATGCGGGAAGCAACCGTCACCAGAATGCCTAACCCCTGACCTAGCTCCAGACCAGTCAAGTTCTGTCAGCTTTTCACCAGAAGAGCAGGGACAGTCCTGAGGAGAAGGACAAGCTGTAGACAGACCATGTAGCTACCCAGCTTCTACCCTGAGGCGGAACTGCCTCCCAGAAAGCTTCATTATGGGCTGCAGTGCCCTTAGGAATGGCCTTCAGGGTGGCATTTTAATGTTGAGTCCCTGCCTTTTATTAAAGGTCAAAAGCAGCCAGATGAAATCCATTATTGAATTCGCTGTAAAATGTTATTGAGGACACCAATAACTCACCAGAGTCTCCTCCATAAAGCACCTCAGAGAAACTCCTTTTAGAATTAAGGTCAGCTATCTGCCTATACAATGGGCAGTTATGAGGTAGACTACGGTACAGACATTAGCAGTATATTTTTTAGGAACTTTTAACAGTTTGAGAAATACTTGAGAACTTTTACAATGGACATGTGGCTTTGGCTATGCAAACTGAGTACATTCTAGAAGTCTGCAGTGCCTCAGGAAAATTTCTTTCTTCCATCTATTTATTTATTAGGGTTGGGCATGCATGTACACCATGGAATGGGTTGTGTAGGCCAGAGGAGGATTTTATGAACAACTTTTAGAAGCTTAGGCCTTTTGCCATGTGGATCCCGGGAATCAAACTCAGGCCCTCAAGCTTGGCAGCAACCACCTTGACATTGAGCTATCACTGGCTCTAACGTCAAATCTTTTTTTTTTTTTTTTTAAACCAAACAAAGCAAAATTTAAACCCATGCATGTGACCAAGACTGCAGGATTATGAGGGAGAGGTCTGAACAGAAAAAAAAAAAAAAGTAGCTCTTTAGCCTAACTGGAGAATGGCAAAGAGATTTCAGTTCTATTTTCTTGGGAGAAACAAGAAAAATGAAATTGAATTCACAAGTCATAAAATCCCCCCTGTTAGTGGCAGGTATGACAGGTAATTTTAATTCAGTTCATTTTGAACTCTTATGTTTCTAGACTCTGAGAAGGAATAAGCATGATATTAACTCACTAATAGATGAGTGTTTAAAGAGGCCTATTATAACATGGGACAAAGACATCCGATTCTGCTAGCTTATTGAGAAATTTAAGTTCTCTTTGAAAATTCAAAACACGGTTGCTGGAAACTCTTTAGTTCACTGATCTTGAGAGATTTCCTCCTTTTAGAGCTTAATAGTCCAGACCAGGCGTTCTCAACCTTCCTGATGCTGTGGTACCCGAGTTTTTCTTTTCTCAGAGACAGGGTTTCTTCCCTGCATAGCTCTGGCTGTCCTGGAACTTGCTCTGTAGACCAGGCTGGCCTCAAACTCACAGAGATCCATCTGCTGCTCCCTCTCAAGTGCTGAGATTAAAGGTGTGCACCACCATGCCTGGTGTTTCCAATGGTCTTAGGGGATCCCTGTGGAAGGGTCAATTGGGCCTCTAAAGGGATCTCAACCCACATATTGAGAACCACTGGTGTAAAAACTCGTGTGTGTGTGTGTGTGTGTGTGTGTGTGTGTGTGTGTGTGTGTGTGTGTGTGTGTGTGTGTAGGGGGGTAGTAGGTTCAAAGGAAGTGGGATGGAGTCTGACTTTACCCTCCCACCTTGCTGATCCAGCATGCTGGCTTTATATTTCTCAGTAATGTCAGGTCTGGCAGGTTACTTCACCTGGGCCTAATTTCTCTTCAGTCCCCAGCGCTTCAAAAAGAGCAGATGGTAAAAACAGTATATAGCCCCCGGTATCATGGGAGAAGGCAGGGTCAATAAATATACACAGAAACCCCCTAGCTGGTGCCTGCCTGGCACAAAGCTGTTGCTAGCCAGATGTCCAAACTTGCTGACACACACAGGCACTGGCCAAGGATAACGTCTGCAGGCCCAGGCTGCTAGGAGCAGTGTTTGCCTATACAGGGGCATGTGATGCTCTAGGTTCCTTCATTCTTGATGTCTCCATTGCCCCCTCCCTAAAACCAGCTTCCTACAAAACTGGTGTTTTCCTGGCAGAAAACACAAATTTCAATTCCAGCCAGAGTCTTTATGTGCACCACAGAGAGCACCCGCTTCCCTCATGACCAAACCCACTCTCCCCTCCCTGATCAGCCAGCAAACCCAAGGTCTCCATCACCTCCTGTTGCCAAGCCCCGACTCTCTTGGTGGCCAGGAAGTGCTCTCTTGAGTCTACCTTGGATTCTTCCTGTTATAGTTTGGAACTATGCATGCTGCTCTCAGCCCTCTGATCACCCACCCCACGAGGCACGACCAGTTACCTCAGCCCATCCAGCTCGCTCTCCAGCCGCCTCCTCTCAATCACCAGCCCCATGGTGTTGGCAAACCTCTGTGGGGAGTGGGGTACCCTGGCAGGCAGGAGGAATATCTGTAGGGATGGAGAACAGGAGTTCAACAAAGCTGCAAACCCTCGAGGTGACCTCAGTGTCCCCAGCATGTTGAGTGACCAACAGGGCAACGAGGAACTCGGCCTGGCCACCCTGGACCCTACTCTCCACCCAGCCTATACCCAGGAAACCTGAGGGAATGTTTGGTCTCAGAGGAAGCCCAGAGGATGGTCCTTTTGCCTTTCTTGTCCCTGGAGTTGGCCTCACCTCTCCCTGCCGAATGACCACATCCCGGTGTTTTCCTTGCTCCAGGATTCGGAGAACCATGTCTCCCTCCAGCTGGTAAAACACCTGTGGGAAAAGGAAGAGTCTGGGACCTCTATGCTCTATCTTTTATGTTCTTAACTCCTGCCCAAGACCTGAATTCTGACCAGAAAACTGGAACCACTTCCTGAAGACCTCGGAGCTTATGATCACTCTACTACCCAGAAGCCCCTGTGCCCCCTGGTCCAGCTTACAGACAAGAAAGCTGGAGACATACAGGGGTCACATCTGGACCATGTAGATGACCATCAGAGTTCTCAGGATACAACAGCATATGCCTGGCTGGGAGGTAGGAGGGGAAGAATGGGTCAGAAGCTCACTAGAGAACCCAGTGGTTCAGCAGTGGAAATACTCCTTAACTTAGGCTAGGCTTTTTCACGAGCATCAGAAATCTTACAACCCCAACATCAACATTAGCCCCATTCTGGAGAAAATAAAGGTGAGCCTCAAAGCAGCTTGTCTAAGCTGGTGAGTCCTACAGTTAAAGTTGGGGCTGTAGCCTGTGTGTGAGTCTGGGAGAGGTGTGTGTTCCTCCAGCCATTGAGATGCTCTGGTGCTGAGCTGGGCAAGTTGGCAGCCTAGGTGGACAGAGTTGGTGGCTGCACTTTCTCTCGGTGATTTCTACTAAGTTTTCTATCCTATCCTAAAATACCAATTAGTGTCTTATGGGCTGGACATGGTGACTCATGTCTCTAATTAGCAGTAGGATTGCCTTGATTATGAGGCCAGCCTGGGCTATAGAGTGAGACCTTGTCTCAAAAAACCTAAGCAAGCAAAAATTAATCCCAGAGGATTCTAATTACACAGTAGCCCATATATAAAACATAGGTGACAGTGTTTGTGGTCATGAGTGAGGTGAAGTTTTCTTTCTGCTTGTCTTTTCTACAACGAACGGTATTGACTTTCATTATTAAAAACAAGCCATATGATTGAAGATGCAGCTCCATGGCAGAATGTGTATTATGTAGTATGTATGAGGCTCTTTGTTAAGTCCCCCACAACACACACACACACATACACACACACACACACACACACACACACACACACCCTATTTGTTATTTAATACAAATCAGAAAATCCTATTAGGTTTTCTCATAGAAAACAATTGAGCTTGTGCATGCCTGTGTGCTTGTGTGTGTGTGTGTGTGTGTGTGTGTGTGTGTGACTGAGAGATCAATTTTCAGTATAAGTTTTGCTCCTTTCATAATAGAAGAGGAGGTGCCTCAGGGATATGGGGAGGAGCCAGAGTCCCCAGAGCCTACTAAAATCAGGGAAACTCAGAAGAAAGGGGACAGATTTAAACCCTTTCCAGGCCGACTACAAGGTATTAACAGCCATTGATCAAAACTAGAAGGCAGAGGTTGAATTTTTCTGTCTTGTCCCCTGTCCCTGTGAAGAGGGGCAGGCCTG
Source organism: Sigmodon hispidus (assembly GCA_004025045.1). Taxonomy (NCBI): domain Eukaryota; kingdom Metazoa; phylum Chordata; class Mammalia; order Rodentia; family Cricetidae; genus Sigmodon; species Sigmodon hispidus. The sequence continues at coordinate 46,254 of PVIH01007446.1, read as the reverse complement.
GCCTGCAGCTGAGGCCATACCCTTGACAGCAGAAAATTACCAACAGCCCTGGGCAATTCAAAACGAATTATGCTTCTCGGGAAGTAAATGATGTTTGAGGCCTAGGGCTAGCTGGAAGATTAAGTGTACCAGCTCACATGGATATTAAATTGAATCTGGCTTCCGTGACCTGGAAAGGAGTTCCAGGCAGGGGAGCCAGAAACAGGTAAGGTCCCATGCCTATTAAGTACCTGTTCTGTGTACATTGCCTTTTCCCACAGGCAGAGGGACCTCATCTCCTTCCCAGCCAGTAGTCCTCACTCATGGCAAGCACTAGAAAAATCGTGAAGTAGCTGAGCGGTGAGTGGGTCCAGAGCTAAGGACTGTTGCAGAGATTGGTCAGGAATGGAAAGCCAGCTCAGCCAGTTCCAGATGTGCTTCACACATCACTCAGAGTGACTGCTCAGGGAAGGACAGAGAGGATGCTGATCCTCTGTTCTGCTCTGGGGCTGCCCAGGGACCTGAGAGGTACCAAACTCAGCCCTCCAAACAGTAGGGCCAAATATCACAAACCTACCTCCAGCTAGACTTCTCTGAGTCACCAAGTGACCCTCCACATTGAAGCCAGGGTTTCGTATCTCTCAGCCATCAGATGAATCAAGACATGCACCGGTCCCAGGACTCATGGACACTCTTTTACTTAGGATTATCATCATTATGATGAAACACCCTGACTAAAGCAGCTAGCTTGGGGAGGAAAGGATTTGCTTGGCTTACACTTCCACAGCACTTTAATCATTGATGGAGTCAGGGCAGGAACCTGGAGGCAGGAGCTGATGCTCAGGTCATGGATGGATGCTGCTTATTGGCTTTGCTTCCCTTGGCTTGCTCAGCCTGCTTTCTTATAGAACCCGGGACCACCAGCCCAGGGATGGCACCACCCACAATGGACTGGGCCCTCCCCCTCCCACTAATTAAGAAAATGCCCAGCAGGCTTGCCAGATCTTACGGAAATACTTTTTCAAAGGAGGCTCCCAATGACTTTAACTTGTATCACGTTACATAAAAACCAGCTGACACAGATACTCATCCCCCTGAGCAACATGGAGAGAGAGGGAGCCTGAGATGAGCATGAGCTAAAATGAAGGAGAGAGATAGATAGGGGACAGACAGGTGGGGTGGACACTGACAGCAGACCTGACTGTTGAATGCAGATGAGGCTGATGGGGATGGAGCAAGCAGCAGCAAAGGCTAGCTGGACCTCAGTCATCATGGACACTCAGCTCTGACCCGCCTCTCCTCTATAGCTGTAGATTTTCATATTTGTTTTTTCACCACAGGAAAAGTTTTCAGAGAAATGTTCAATTGTTCAATGGCCAAGAGAAGGCAAAACTGCATGGAACTGGTTCAGCTTAGCTCAGGCAGCACCACTGACGGCCTGTCCCCCTCTGCCTGCCATTCTGGTGCACAACACACACACACACACACACACGCACACGCACACGCACACGCACGCGCACGCGCACACGCACGCGCACACGCACGCGCACACACACACACAACACACACACACACACACACACACGCACGCACACGCACACTGGAACCTCAGTATTTGCTGACAGAGCAATTCTCAAGGGGTGATGTAAGTGATGGAGGCTCAAACCCAGCACCAGGTCTCCCAGAAAAAAAGGGGTATTTTACAGAGGTCCTTTCTCATCACACCCTGATCTAATCTGTCTGTCTCCCACGATGGGGAGGGAGTGTCTTCTTTTTCTTTCTCTTCTTTTCCTCCTCCTTCTTTCTTTCTTTGTTTTTCCTCCCTTCCCTCTTCCTCCTTCTCGTCTTCTTCCTCTTCCTCCTCCCCTTTCTCTTCCTCTTTCTCTTTAAACAAGTGTTCATTTTACAGCCTAGGCTGCTCTTGAACTCCTGACCCTCTTGCCTCCCCTCCGGAGTGTTAGGGTTACAGGTGTGCACCATCACACTTAACCTTTGCTTTAAAAAAAAAGAAATGTACCTTCAGTAAGTGAGCAGAGAAGTACAGAACTCAGTCTCCAGACTCCAAGTCATCATAGCCCCCAGCAACCCGGACCTGTCCTCTCTAGTAGGGAGAAGGGTCCCCCTCATTCCTGCTCCCTCTTCAGCAACACCCACGCTCTTCCTCCCTTGTTACTCTTCATTTCCCCTCCACCTCCTTGTGTCCTTATGACAGACAGGGAGAGCCGAGCTTCTGAGAGCGGAATACCATGGAATTCTTCAGAGTTTGTGTCTTATATGGGAAGCCAGTCATATATATTCAGGTTGAAAGAGAGGAACCATCAGTGTAGACCACCACATGTCTATGAAAGTGCAGACCCCACTGCAAGAGCCTGTCCACCACAGGGCCTCATGCATAGAGTTCCCTGGGCACAAAGTACCCGAAGGTATACCTGCAGGCACCCCAATTCTAAGGCAACCATTTTCCCTTCCTGTGGCAGTCATATTTGCTTTACTCTGGACAACTCACGCTAGCCCTGGGGCAAGCCTCTAGCCCAAGTGTGCTCCCCCATAGGCAGCAGGAAGGCAAAGGTGAGCATCTGTGACCTACCTCCTCACCCTCCTCGATGTGATAATCTTTCCTCGTATTGGGGCCTCCGACGAACATGATTTTGAGCTGCTCCTGGTGCCTGCAGTAAAGGCAAGAATAGGACCTGAATCAACTGGGGGGGGGGTGGGAAGCAGGGACCTGAGGGGACAGGAGGCGACCTGGTTCATGCATCTGGGAGAAGAACAGATCCCCATCATGGCCAGGTTGTTCCTCAGGCACTCTAGTGTCTCTGAGTGTAACTATGTGTCTCCATGCCATTTGACCAACAAAGAAGCAGTATGGTAGAGCATCACTCTTCATGGCCCCGGGGCGGTACTCAGGATCTCAATAACAGAAGGAATAAGGGAAGCCCCTGACTTGTCTGGTTGTGAGACTCTCCACCACTGGGGACCCTATGCAGGGGACTCGGGAGACTGTGACATGTAGTAGGGGAAGCAGATATGTATGTGACATGTGTTCAAAAGCACAGACATTGGAGCCAGTCTCCTAAGATTAATTTAGCTCTGTTGCAATCTCAAGCATGTTAGTTGACGTTATTGGGGTTTAGCTTTCTCATCTGGAGAGACAGCTTTAATTCATTTCATAGTTTATTATTATTATTAATTTGTATTTATTTATTATGTAGACAGTGTTCTGTCTGCATGCAATCTTGCAGGACAGAAGAGGGCACCAGATCTCATTATAGATGGTTGTTGGGAATTGAACTCAGGACCTCTGGAAGGACAGCTAGTGTTCCTAAACTGCTGGGCCATCTCTCCAGCCCTATTACTATGTATTTATATCTCAGTAGTTTTATATTATTTAGAAAGAAAAAACCTCATTTAACAAAATGCCCCACTAGATTGGCCTATGAGCCAGACATTTGATTGATGATTGATGGGGGAAGGGCCCAGCTCACTGTGGTACTATGGGCCGTGCCACTTCTGGGGTAGTGGTTCTGGGTTCTGTAAGAAAGCAGGCTGAGCAAGCCAGCGGGAGCAAGCCAGCAAGCAGCATCCCTCCGTGGCTTCTGCTCCAGTTCCTGCCTTGGCTTCTCCAAGTGATGGTCTCATAAACATGTGGAGGTCAGAGGACATTTTCTGAGACTCAATTCTCGCTTTCTATCACATGAATCCTAGAGGATCAAGCTCAGGCCTTCAGGCTTATGATGGCAAGCAAGCACTTTTATCCACTGACCTATCACTTTTGTCACTTTTTTTTGTTTGCTTTTTATTAATAGACTTTACTGAGATATATCCAAAAAGTTTTGAACAAGTTTATTCAAGAACAACACCCTGCCCCCAGTCAGAATGCAAAATCTCTCTGGGGTGTTATAGGTTGAATACCCCAACTAAGCCAAATTCTTACATTGGAGTCCTAACCCTCAGGACCTCAAAAGATGAACTTATCTAGAAACAGGGTTGATGTAGGGACAGTAAGTTGGAATGGAATGAGTTACACTTCACATGACATATGCTATGGCTGTGTGATGTGTGGGTGTGAACCTCAGAGCCTGCCTCTCAAACAGTGCTCTACAACATGTTGTTATAGCAGGGGACAATTTTGGTGGGACGAGAGAGAGAGAGAGAGAGAGAGAGAGAGAGAGAGAGAGAGAGGTGAGAGAGAGAGAGAATTCATTGAGGAAACCAAGAGTGAGTGACGGTTCCAGTTGCCTTATGATTTGCAATGTAAGTAAAGTTTTATGAATGGGAATTTGGACGTGGAGACTCACAAGAGAGGGTCTATGAAGATGAAAGTGGATGCTGTGTTCATGCATTTGAAACCAAGGAACCATCGCTGATGTCAGCAAAGGGCCAGAAGCTAGAGCCAGGCACGGCACAGCCTCGCCATAACTCAGCCCTCCCAACGATGGAAAGTTACTGCCAAGGCTTGTTCATGCTGACTGACACCCCCTTTCAACAGAATCTCAGTTCTACAAGGAAGACATCTTATCAGTTTCCTTCCTGCAGTATCCTCAAATCCAGAGCATCGTGGTGCTCAGCAAATATCTGCTGATTGAATAAAGGGAGGGTCTATGTGATGATTAACATGGAGAGTTCTGGAGGACTGGAAGGCTGGGAGGACAGGGCTGGTAGTCACTGCTGACCAGGCTGGTGCCGGTGGAATCAGAGAAGTGGTCATGGGCTTGAGAGGGGGAGGAGTGTGTGGGTGAGAGCTATAGACAGGGAAGACGTGGAGGAAAGAGGCGAAAATGACAGAGCTCCACACTGGGGAAGAAGAAAGGCTGTGAGGGGCGGTGGCGGTTAGACTCCGGGGTATTGCGCAGTGACCAAGGTGGTTTCTGAACTTTGTAGCCAAATTGTTTCTAGGCTTATGTGTGGACTCTGTCCCTTGCTAGCTCTGTAACATTTGGAGAAGTTACTTATTAAATCCCACTCCATGGGGGCTACTGTGAGAATTCAATGATATTATTCTTCTGCTCAAAGCTCAACCCACAGAGAGACCACCGAAGTCAGAGACATCCAGAATGCAACAGCAAGGTTTATTGGCTGCTCAATACAAACCAGGCCGGGAGCTTCTGTGATAACAGGGCAAGGAGTAGCTGCTGTCTTTGGTTACAAGGGATCTTCTATAGGTAAAAGTTACACCAAATCTGGTTGCTTGGAGACAGGGTGCTGATGTGCTAATATTGGCTCGTGCTTAGGGTCTTTCTGCCCCAGAGTATCTTTGAGCCCCAGCTGAATGGACCCTACCTGGACCCTACCTGGGGTGTCTAGTTTTTCCCAGAATTGAGCAAGCAAGAATCTATTCCTCTTCCAGAACAGGGCAGATGTCTTGACTAATCTCCAAGAACTGGACAGGTTCTTATCTCAGAACTGGGGAGGCCCCCTGCTATACCTATTCTTTTAGGGCATGTTCTTTTCCCAGGACTGACTGGGCATGACTATTCTTCTCCCAGAACTGGGCAGCACCCCACCCCTGCCAGAAATGCAAACTTTATTTTACCTTTTTATAAAATAACTACTAGAATGCAAAATGGGGTTTCTTGAGCTAAGTTTTCTCTTTTCAATTATGTGACGAGACTTGGCCTAATCTTCCTGTCAGAGGGTAAGGTGGTTATAGCTGTCTGGGTTAGGACACCACACATTGGGAATGGCTTAAATACACACAAATATGAGGACTTTGGACTCTGGGATGGTGTTGCAAGAAGCTCAGTTGTGGAATTGAGGGAGTGGGAGGGAGGTGATGGAGTCTAAGATGAAAGATAGCAAGGACAGGTCAGTTGCTGCTGTGGGGAGAGGCGGCCTGGGAGGACCTGATGTTTTCATGGGTGGCCTTGAGCCCTGAATCCAGAACCCCCATGGCTCCCAAGCCATGTAGCTCAGTTTGATAAAGTGCTTGCCTAGTATTTGAGAAGCCTGAGTCCCACCCCCCACCACCTCAGAAAGAAGGTGTGGTGGTATACACACCTAATTCTAACACTTGGGTAGTGGTAGCTGAAAGACTGGGAGTTCAAATCCACCCTTAGCTACATAATGAGTTAAGGCCTGGGCTATGGAGACCCTGACACACACACACACACACACACACACACACACACACACACACACACACACACTATCCAAAGAAGTTGACCCTCTCACTCCATGGCTTCAGAGTTTGCCAGGGTTGAGGTATGTGGTTCAGCTGTCTCCAGGTCCTAAGTTGAATTCCATGCTTTCCCCTTTCAGCCATGGAAGAAATGTCACATCCCGCCACCTCATCTGTCACAGCCTCAGAGACACACAAAAGCCATTCTCAGAAGTCAAGGCCACCATCTCTACTGTGGTCTTCAGAAAGAGGTAGTGAAAGCGGAGACATCCGGTCTTCACCCTCCCCTGAAAGAACCAAGCTCCTTCAGCTCACTTCTGGGTGTGGGGAACTCAGGGCTGGAGGGGGAGAGGACAGAAGAAAAAGGAAGGAAGGAGGAGGAGAAAGAGGAATAGAAAAGAGATGGGTAGATGTCACGGAGGTGCTGGGGACTCACATAAGCTTGTTGCAAACCGGGGGCTGGAAGGAGGCCCGATTCTCTTCTACCCAAGACCTCACTCTCACGCGGCGCTCCATGGTCGGCAGGCAGGACTCTTCTGACAGACAATCGGGCAGTTGGAGAGGTCAGTCTGCCCATCCTCCTGTGGGCCACCTCATTAATTAGCCTCCCGGAGGTCAAAGAGCGGGGCAACCCCCTGCCACTTCGCGGTGTCTGAGCCAGCCTGCCCTGATCACAGACAGACCTAATCTCTGTCTCTGCTAACCAAAGAGGGCGGGCCCTCTGGAGCCGGGATCAAAGCCCCAGCAGACCAGACCCGCCTCCTAGGACCTGGCCAGCATCCTCCGGGCACCTACTAAGCCTGGGTCTGAAGAAGGATTCTGGTATCTACTCAGCCCAAGTATGATGCAGAAAGCTGGGCTTTCCATTTTCCTAGGGACTCTCGCCCCTAAAGAAATACTATGATAGTGAGAATAAAGATTTGAAACTCCGGGGCTTTGGGCACCACGGTGCACTGAGAGCGACAGTGAGCACGGGGAGATGAGCCCTGAGGTCAAGGCCTATGTCTTGCAGCGTGGTTGGCTGGACACCAGGCTCAATGTGGGTAGTGACTGCAGATGCACTCTGCTTTGCAGCTGAGGCCCAGGCCAGTGAAGCAGTCTCAGCACTGAGTAGTAGTAAACAGGAATGAGGTACCCAAAGTTGTTCTGAGCTCTTTGTCTCTCCACTGGGAATCGAACCAGGGCCTTCTGTTTGCTAGGCAAGCTCTGCCCCATGAGCCTCACTATCCCCCAGCTTGTTCTGTTTGGATTTTGTTATTTGGTTTTTGTTTCTGAAACAAGAAGTCACTTTGTAATCCAGGATGTTGGCCAACTTGCTACATAGCTCAGGCTAGCCTCAAACTCTATCCTCCTGCCTCAGTGCTGGGTTTACAGATGGGTACCAACACAAATCCACAATCCCCACCTTTGCATATATTAAGGCACACACATATGAAGTATTTTGTAGGTAAAGATGGCCCTGGGTGTTTCAGCCCGCCAGACCAGAGGCTCCTCAACCCAGATTGTCCTAGAGCACACCTAGATCTAAGTGTGAAAATGAGTGTGTATGGGGTGTGGGTGGAGTATGACCACCTGCCTGACCCTCTCCCTTTAGGACTCAGAATTCTTGCAAAAATTGGAAAGGAAGGAACAATAAAAATGAGTGAGTGAGGGAGAAGAAACATTTAGGCCCCTGACACCAGAATGCAGACTTCAGAACAGAATACAGGCTCTCAGCCTGTGAGTCACACCTTTGGAGATCCGAATGACCCTTTCACAGGGGTCACATAACAGATTTCCACATATCACATATTTACATTAGCTACTCATAACAGTGGCAGAATTACAGTTAGGAAGGAACAATGAAAATAATTGTATGGTTGCGGTGGTCACCACCACACGAGGGACTGTATCAAAGGTTTGTGGCATTAGGAAAGCTGAGAACCCCTGGAATAGAGGAATTTCTATCCCTCTGTGGTACTCATGCCCACCTGCCCTTGTCCTCAGCCTAACACAGGCAGTTTCTCTATTTCCCAGACTTAAAAGCCCCCCCCCCCCCGCAGGTGTAAGTCAAAACTCAGGTTATACTCAGCGAGTCTCACCCCCCCATTTCCTCCCTACCACCCTTCCTCTTTCTACGCTTTTATCTTTTCAGTCATTTATTTAGCACATTTTAGCTGAATGTTTCCTTCCAGAATATTCTTTGGTACCTAAATAACTCCAGCTATCATCTTTATGTTTCCTATCTACAAGCAATCAGAGGGGGTGTGAACAAAGACACAGGCTACATGGCGGATCTATGATGCTTTGGGTATTGTTAAATGGAAGGAGGTGGGTGGATGAATTCGCACCAAGAGGAGGGGAACTACTTTGAAGCTAGTGGATGTTCTGTTCCATACTACAAAGGACAGAATGGTAATTATTCTATATTTTAATTGATGCAATCAAATAATGTAAATAAATGAGGCCATAAGCAGAATTTGGGGATAAGAATACTCTAGATTTAGGCTAAGATACTATAATCACTATCAAGATGCCCTCTGTCTTGGACTGTGTAGATAATGCACTATTCTAGGGTACCATGAGAAAGCCTCCTCATTATCAGGATGGCTTCAGTATCAAAAAAACAACAACTTTCTTCTTACCCATGTTCTGGCATTGATTTGTTTTTCATTGACTGGAGCCTTCTGGATATTGATCCTTGATCTATTCTAGTTTCTAAATCTTACCTGTTTGTATTAGTTACTTTGCTTACTGTGGGAACAAAAGGGTTCCATTTGGGCTTCAAGTTTGAGGGTACAGTCCCTCATAGTGCTAAGATCCCGTTGCAGCCAGGTACACCGTATGAACAGTCAGGAAGTGAAGACCAATGCTCATACTCAGCTCCTGTTTCCCTTTTTGCTCAGCCTGAAACCCCAGATCACAGACTAGTAGTGCAATCCACATTTAGTCTGAGCCTTCTCAGCTCAATTAACCAGAAACTCCCTCACAGACATGCTGGGGAGCTTGTTTCCAAGGTGACTGTAAATCTCATCAAGTTAATAATCAAGATCAAACATCAGACTGTTCCCAGTTGCCACTTCTTTCCTCTACACAGGTGCTCACCAGTGGCATAGGATCAGAAGAAAACAGCCTCCACCCTGGGCTCCTAGCCCATCAAGGCATCCCCACTTATTGGGTGGGGTCTTGCTCTAACCCCTGAACTGCATGGTAAGTCAGGTCAGGTCACACATTTGGACACCCCTAGGTTTGGCTGAACATGGGTGTTGATAACCAGCTGACTGTTTAGGCCTTCAACTGAGTGAGTTAGTGTGTCAGCCACTTAGACTCCTGTGATCTATTGTCTCCCTTTCATATCCTCAGCATGTATGTAAGAACAAATAGCTTTCTATGGACAAAGGAATACTTCATGAACTATGCTGGTAAATGGGGCAGGGGAGCCAAACTCAGAGTCTTCTACTGCATTCCCATAACACAGTTCAGTTCTGTAATCCTTAATGTGTGGGTGTTTCTCAGTGCCTGCTAGATATCAAATCATTCTTATCTGCATGAAGATAAGACCCCACAGGCTGACAGCTCAGTCCCATAAGACTGTCCCCAACTTCAGGCTAGTTGCAAAGAAGGTAGCCAGCTACAAATTGGGATTTCTGAGCTTTGTAACTGCTGAGGTATCTGACACACTGCTGCCCCCCTGTGCAGAAATCTGGGCTAGCATCCTCAAGGATAAGAGCATGAATGAGAGGAAGAGACCAAGGGCCAGCTGTGTTAGGTCTGTTTAGATGACCCCAGGGTAGGTGGCTGATATGTTTTGCAGAATGCAGTTCAAATCACAGACCCAATGCATCAGGAGCAAATGAAATGGTGATGACTGCCTGTCATTAAATTGGGAGTGGCTTCAATTAACTGAGACTACAGGTGTAGGAGTTTCCACAGCCATTCAGCACCATTTTGTTGTAACAGTATATTGTAACAGGCCCCGAGATCTTAGCACAACTGATACCATGTTGGAGGCACCACTCTGATTTCAGCGCCCAGCATGTAGGCCCCAGTACCCATCAAAATGGGAACTAAGACCCAATCTATCAAAGTCTGTAGTTCCAGGATCTGGGAAAGTCCCTAAATGTACTAACTGCTTTGTGGCTTCTGTAATTACACTTCTCACGAACTGTTCTTGCCAACTAAAGTGTGTTATCCAGGATGCAGTGTTTGTTTGTGCAGAAGGGAAAGAATAGTGAGGGCTGGGGTTGCATGATTTGGGCAAATCTCCCATGCAGCCGCTGGCTGGCAATACAGACTTTCTATTTTAAGAGAGTCCATGTGTTTTCTGGTGGAGTTACCTGTAACAATGCCTCTCATGAGTGACACATAGCTGGAATTCAAGCACATCTGGTCTGACAGGCTTGTTGTTTAGTAGTGTGTCCACACCTTCCATATTTAATTATTAATATAACTGTGTTGCCAAAAGGAAGAATTCTTTAGGTCTATCATAGCAAATAGAGCTTATTTGAACAAGGAAAACAAAACAAAACAATTCACAAATGAATCAGTTTCAAGAACAGAGAAGGTTCTGAGAATAGAAACCAGCACTGAATTCTAAGGTGTTTGCAAAACAAGGGCACTTACACACACACACACACACACACACACACACACACACAAATTAATAGGCAGCTGTTTAATCCATTTCAGGACCTCTCAAAGCTTATGAATCCCAGGTCCTGCCTTTGAACTCTACCTCCATTGGCTTGATTGGGCTAAACATTGGACTCCACTCCAAACCCGTAGCCTTCTGCAGATATTATTGGAAGTTCTTACACTGACGTCTTGCTTTGGTTTTTCCAACGATTACACTGTAACAGTTTTCTATTGCTGCTATGACACTAGAGATTGAGGCAGGGTAGGGAATCTAGGCTGTTGTGACTACTGGGGAAGTAAGGCTGACCTGGACAACTTAGGGAGACTATGTCTCAAAAAAAAGAATATTAAAAGGAGTGTGAGATGGCTCAGTGGGCAAAGGTATCTGCCACCAGATGACCTTGGATCCACATTGATGGAAGGAGAAAACTGACTCCTAAAAATTGTCCTCTGATTTTCAAATACATTCTATGATTCAAAGATCAATAAATAAACAAATTAGATAAATATAATTTTTTTTTATTTAAAGGGGCAGATGCTAAAGCTCAATAGTAGGACACTCACTATGCACAATGCCCTAGATTCAGTCCCCAGCCCTGAAAAAAAAAAAAGAAATAAAAAAAAAAACAATGCCCTACCATGTTCGTCAGTTTATGATTTTTAGATCTGGAAGTCAGAAGTCTAAATGGGGTTTCTCGGGTGAAAGTCCAGGAATTGTTAGCACTGCATCGACTCTGGTAAAGACCATTCTCTGTCTTTTCCACACTCTGGAAGCCTCCTGCATTCCTTGGCTTGACCAATTTGCTGTTATGGTGTAGGGCTCTTAGTTTTAAGGCAAGAGAACAGTGTAAGCATAATTTTATTATTTTTACGAGTATTTATGAGGTGGGTGGCATGGTCATGGAGTAAGATGGCCCCTTCCCCTCACAAACCATAGTGGACAGGAATCTCCCTTTTAGGATATTTTCCCCGTGTTTCTCTAGAAAAACCAACAGAGGGAGAGAGTCAAGGGCCACAGTGCCAATGATGTTATAATGAAGGCAGGGTCTTTGGTAGAAGCAGGTCCTTCATTATTGCACATGTGTAAAAAACATGCCCTGGTGTATAGGTCTCATGCCTTACAGAAATAACAACCCAGATGCAGCCTCAAGGATTTTTCACCACAAGAGGCCTCGGGAGAGTCAGAGAGCACAGTTCCCAATATCCAGCTGCAATGTTCCATGCTTACATCATATCTAACCCTCTGCACGGCACCATGACTGCTTTGCTGAGGTACACCTCCACTCTTCTATGACTTCTGCAACAGTTCCTGATTCTAGATCCCTGCCTTCAGTTCCTGCCCCAACTTTTCCTCAAAGATGGACTATAATCAGGATGTGGAAACCAAGTAAACCCTTTCCTCCCCAAGTAGCTTTTGGTTGTGATCTTTATCACAGCAGTAGAAATCAATCTAAGACTGAATTCTGTTGGGGGTTATCTTGATTAGCGAAGACACACCCACTGTGGGTGGCGTTATTCCCTAGGCCACCCTGGAGTGTATAAAAAAGAGAAAGTGCCTTGAGCGTAGGCACTCATTGCTTTTTGCTTCTTGATTGTGGATGTGTTATGATCAGCTGCCTCAAGCTTCCACTGCCATGACTTGCCCACCATGATGAACCAAGAACTATAAGCCAAAAATCCTTTTCTCTTTTCTTTTTTTCTTTTTTCTTTTTTTTAAACTTTATTTATTTGCCTTGGTGTTTGCCTGGAACTGGAACTACGGACAGTTGTTAGCTGCCATGTGGGTGCTGGGAATCGAACCCGGGTCCTCTGGAAGAGCAGCCGGTGCTCTTAACCGCTGAGCCATCTCTCCAGCCCCCTTTTCTCTTTTCAATTGTCTTTGTCAGCATATTTTATCACAGCAACAGGAAGACTAATGAAGATAGAGGGCAGTGTTCTGTATATCACACATCCTTGCTTGTTTCTTCTTTTCTTCTCTTTCCTCATCTATTGAGATGCTTACAGCTGCAAGTAATGGCTGTTGAGTTGGTTCAGTGGGTATGGGAGCTTGCTTAACGCCTGATGACCTGAGTTGCATTCCTGGGATCCACATGATAGGAGATAACCAAGTTCACCCCTCCCCCCTACCGAAATAAAAATATAATTAAAACCAAATTAAAAACACGATGCTAGAGAGATGGCTCAGCCAGTGAGAGCACTTGCTGCTCTTGCAGAGACTCCAGGTTTGCTTTCCAGCGTTCCCAGGGTGGCTCACAGCTTCTTTACCTTCGGCTCCAGGATATCTGATGCCCTCTGCTGGCCTTTAACGATATCACATAGACACATGGTGCACAAGCATACATACAGGCAAACACTCATATACATAACTAAATAAACCTTAAAAATACAAAAAAGGACAACAAGCCAAAGTAAAACACTTTAACTAACAAAAAGGTAAAAGGCTCTCATAACAAGGTACCCAAAGGTCATAATAGAGAAGAGACCCCTCCTGAATGTTGCCTGTGTCGGGTGTTTTTTAATATTTATTTTTATTTTATGTGAATTGGTGTTTTGCCTGCATGTGTAACTGTGTAAGGGTGTCAGATCTTGGAATTACAGAAAGTTGTTAGCTGCCATGTGGATGCTGGGAATTGAACTCAGGACCTCTGGAAGAACAGTCAGTGCTTTTAACCGCTGAGCCATCTCTCCAGCCGTGTCGTGGTTTTTTGCCTGCAATGAGGAAAGTGACTAACATGCCTCCTATTCCTGGCGCCTGAATAGTAGTTTGTATCCTGTTAGCGGCAACCTTCCAATCTTCCTACTAGACATAGGTAGTTCCCTCCATGCCTCTAGGAGATCAAATAGCCACCAAGTGAGAACCAGATGGGTGCGCTGGCCCTGAGAGGCTCACATGCCCATACATGAACCCATCACTGGGACAGAAACAGTAGTGATCAGTAGATGTTGTTTGGATCTGGTGTTTCCAGGTTCTCGACCTTTCATTCAAGGAACTGAAGCAAAGGCAGAAACAAATTCAAAGTAGTAAAGCAAAGCAATAGTACAGACTAGAAATACCCTGTCAAGAGTGAGAGTCTGCCACATGAGTGCGTGTACTCAGGGCTTGGGGCTCTTATGGGATTATGAACATGTGCCTCTTCTTTTTTTTTTTTTTAAATCATTTATCTATTTTATGTATGTTTTGCCTTCAGGCATGTATGTGTACATGCTTGCCTGGTGACCTCATCAAATCCCTTGGGACTGGAGTTACAGATGGTTGTGAGCCATCGTTCGGGCGCTGGGAACTGAACCCATGACCTCAGCAGAAACAACAAAAGTGCTTAATCACGGAACTATCTCTCCAGAACCCGGGGCCCCCAATAGCCTTTCATTCCCCCCTCTTCATGACATGGTTCCGCATGATTTGGATGAGAGTGGATGTGTGTGGAGTTTTGGGAGTTTAGGGCACTTTGGGTAATGTCAATCTTGACATTTCTTGTAGCCCAGGTGTCTGTCAAAAGCCTGTCAACCTGAGTTTAATTCCACAAATCTACAATAGAAGGAAAGAATGTACTTTTGCAATCTGTCTTCTGACCTCTCCATGTGTCATAGCATGCATATACTCACATACACACACCCCACATATACACTAAAAAATAATAAAACAATTTCTCACGAATCTGATGAAAAGATCCAAACAAAACAAAAAAGATCTAAACAAACAGAAGAAACTTAATAAAACATCTGGACAAACCATTTGGTGGAGTTTGGAGCACAGCTTCAGTTTCCTCTCAGCCATGAGGCTCTGGGTTCTATCCCCATTACCAGCACTGAACAAAATGCAAATGGGCAGTAAGGATACCCAAAGATGCTCATATCCTTTAATCTGTAACAGGAAACTCAGACACCCAGAGAAGAAGCTAATATAAAGGTCTAACACCAAGTATTGGCAAGAACACAGAACAACCAAAACTCAATGTATATGGCAGGATTGGATGTTCCTCCCAGCATCTTCTGGGACCCAGGGCTCACAGATAAAGGTATGGGGCAGCCCACTGGATGGCAGAAACGCTGGTTAAAGGGCTTCTGGATAAAGCTGCTGGAATGTGGGTGTGTAGTGTCCAGTCCCAAGTAGGAAGCCACCCACTGGCAGCTGAGCTGTAGGAGTCAGAGGAAAAGCATTGGGTAGAAGAAGAGAAGTCCCTGCTGTGACCTCCAGCCTCTCTACTAACAAGGCCAGACAGCATGGCCAGATGACAGAGGACCAGTGCTGTCTGGTCCTTGGCACCAGCACCGTGGAGCAGGGGAACACAGGGCACTAACTTGCTTCCCGCACTCATTCTCTATGTCCTCACCATTCAAAACGTTGACGAAGAGTTTTCCTGAATCTGTTTCATGTATTCATGCATTCTAATATAAAAAGGAGCTGTGATTAGAATGGCCAGTGATTAGGGTGGCCATGGCGTCAGATTGTCTGTGACAGTCACAATTCATGCTTGCTGGTCTTTCACTCTCAAAATGGTCCCTTTTTGGAGAATATTAGTGTGGTCACAACAGCTAGATGTATCAGCTTCTGTCAACCACCTCTCTCACAGGTAGGAGCCAAGAATTTTTAACTACAAACAGCAAACAAACAAAAGCAGGAAATCAGAACGAGCTCCCAGTGTTTTTTTTACCCCATGCTCTCAGCATCCAAAGCAATTTTTCTCTTTGTACCTTCTGTTGCTCTGTATGGAGAAGAAACTGAAAAACTAAGAAGAAAACGGTATGCATCAAAAGGGATGCATTACTTAAAACTGAGCATCTCTCTATAAGAACTACTTTAATAAGTAAAGATAACGGTCCTAAATGGCATGTTGGTACAGCCTCATGGTACTAAATTAAAGAGGTATCATTTCCCTTTTAATAATGTGTGTAGCACACTTTAAAATACATCATATCTTAGGTTGGACATTTCTATTTGTTCGCAAGTATGAGTGTGTCTATAGAACAGTGCCAGATGGACTCTGTTGAGTCAATGGATATATGTATTTAAAACTTAGGTAGAGAAGCTGAATCAATGGCTCAGTAGTTAGAGCACTGGCTGTTCTACCAGAGGACCCAGGTTTGATTTCTACACCCACACGATGGCTCACAACCATCTGTAACTCCAGCTCCAGAGAATCTGATGCCTTCTTCTGGCCTCTGCAGGCCACAGATGTTTTACACATATATACATTTATAAGATAAAATAAATTTAATTAAAAACAAAACAAAACCAAAAGTTCCCATTTTCTTTTTAAAAAAAAACTTTATTTACTTATTTGCCTTGGTGTTTGCCTGGAACTGGAACTACAGACAGTTGTTAGCTGCCATGTGGGTGCTGGGAATCGAACCCAGGTCCTCTGGAAGAGCAGATGGTGCTCTTAACCGCTGAGCCATCTCTCCAGCCCCAAGTGCCCATTTTCTTACACTCCCATCAACACTGAGGGCTACCAATCTCAAAAAGTTTTTTATCTACCATTTCTTTATTTTGGCGTAATACTCAGAGAAATTTCCTGACTTACTTAGGATTTTTATTGTTGTGAAGAGACACCTTGACCATGACCAAACATTTAATTGGGCCTGCCTTACAGTTCAGAGGTTTAGTTCATTATCATCATGGCAGGCATAGCAGCAAACAGGCAGACATGGGGCTGGAAAATTCTACCCTGGATCAATGGGGGAGGGCAGAGATATTCTTCCTGTAACATCTCCAACAAGGCCACATCTCCTAATAATGCCACTCCCTGTGGACCTGGTTGGGGGTGCATTTTCATTCTAGCCCCCACAAACCCAAGTTCCTCCACTCTGTAACCTGTTCACACCTACATGAAACTTCCCTAGAACTTGGGCCTTAGACTCTCCATTTGTCGCTTCTTAAAACAAAGGGAGAGATGGCTCAGAGGCTCGGGGCACAGGTGGGTCTTCCCGAGGTCCTGAGTTCAGTTCCCAGCAATGACATGGTGGCTCACAACCATCTATAATGACATCTGGTGCCCTCTTCTGGCCTGCAGGAATACATGCAACAAAACAAAGGGTCATTTACATGGTGCTGTGGGAGGCTCAAGATGGCACTTAGACAGGGCCAAGGAAGAGCATTGGAAAGACTTCAAGAATTGACTTTGAGTAGCCCATTCTTTTTATTTGTTTTTTATTTATGTGACTATGTGGTGTCTCTGTGTGTATATCACATGTGTGTGAGTGTATGTGGATGCCAGAAGACACATTGGCAGGAGGTGTCTGGAGGTACAGGAGATGTGAGTTCCCCAATATGGGGGCTAGGAACTGAACTTGAGTCTTCTAGAAGAGAGAGTATGCACTTAACCCCGAGCCACGTCCCCAGTTCCAAAGAACAATAATATTTAAAGAATGCTTAAAAGGCAGGTGCTATGGTGTATGCCTGTGATCCCAGCACAGGGGCAGGGGCTGGGGCAGGGGCTGGGGCAGGGGCAGAGGAGGCAGGGGCAGGGGCCAAGGCAGAGGAGGCAGAAACATACAGACCAGGACTCCAACCTCAACTACTCAGTGAGTTTGAGACCAGCCTGGGCAACATGAGACCCTGTCTCAAGAAAGCAACCAACTAACTAACAAAAACTAAAACCCTAAAATAATTTTGAAGGCCTTCCAATTATGACAGAATCATTTTAGAAGCTCCTGGATGCTTGTGACCAGTACCCATAGCAGCACCCAGACACCAGCTGTCCATCCATGATGGCTGCTCTGGGGCTCCTCATTTAGGATTTGGCTTCTGTACAGCAACATTTATGCTTAATACATAACCATAATGCAACACTGGCTAAAAATAAAAATTACAAAAAGTTTGATGAAATAAAGCAAATGAGGACCAAAAAATGGTAGTTCCATAAGTTTGAATCAAGATGATCTTCATTCACCAGACTGGCAAATTGCATTCAGCTAATCAAAATGTTTGTGTGGTTCGCTCATCACAGTACCTCTTGTATAGCAGAAATCAAGGCCATGAAGGGGACTGCAGCGGCCATTCATGCTGTGTGACCTTTCATTGTCAGAGATAAAGACAGTCATCCACTCTGGTAATTTGCAGAATGTCACATGTGCACAGCGATTGGAATCCTTTAGTACATCTTATTATTTATACACAAAAACATGGAAGGAAAAAATAAAGCAATTTTTCTTTCAGTGCAAGAGGCATAGTCCCAAACATTAATTTAGGAAACAATTTTTATCTATTTCTGATGCTACAATGAATCATTGCATTTCATACATTTTAATGTACAGTACATTCATCCCTATGCCAAGATGACATGTTATTTTAAAACTTATCTGTTAACACAGTAAGCCTTCCTCTTACCTTACATAACTAAACATTTTGTTATTTGGTATATGGAAAAGATTGAGACTCTACATTACAGGCATCACAGGTTTTAACTACTCATGCACCTAGAGAAGAATTTTATTCTTTTATTGTTTAATAAATAAATAAATCACTGCATTATTACACAACTTACATAATGATTCAAATCATTTAGGTAGTGGGGGTGGTTGTATAAGCTCATAGAACCTGCATTCTGAAGGCATAAGCAGGAGGATCCTGAAAGCCATCCGGGTTACATGGTGAAACCATGTCTTAGAAAGTTACTGTCAGTGTGCTGGAAAGAGTTCTGTGGAGGGGCTGGAGAGATGGCTCAGCGGTTAAGAGCACCCTCTGCTCTTCCAGAGGACCCGGGTTTGACTCCCAGCACCCATATGGCAGCTGACAACTGTCTGTAGTTCCAGTTCCAGGCAAACACCAAGGCAAATAAATAAAGTTTTTTTTTTTTTTTTTTTTTTTTTTTTTTTTTTTTTTTTTTTTTTTAAAAAAAAGGAGTTATGTGGAGAAACTATTCTCCAGTCCAGATTTCTGGGTTTAAAGATGAGGAAACTTGAGCCCCCTTAAGACATATAAAGATCAGTATAAAGATCAGTGACATCTAAGGGCGAGACTCCTTGTTCCGGCTCTCTGGAGTCTATGTGGTCCAGGAGGCTTCTCCTGTGGTCCTGGCACCCTTTCCTCTCTCTCATCTCAATATTAGCCCTTCTGGGTTTCTCTCTGAGAGTCTTTGTGTCTTTGGGACCCAAGCTATTTATGTTCCCTTTATAAGGTACCATCTTCCCTGTACACAGTGGGGATCCCCCCACCTGTACACATATGCTTATGTAGTGGCTGATCCCCAGTATCTACTGAGCTAATAAAACATGGCATATAGACTGGGGGGAACAGAAGTCGGCAGTGACTGTCCTACCCATGATTTCCTGGGTGGTTCTGCCCGAGACTCAGGGTGTCTTAGTCAATGTTTCTAAGGCTATGAAGAGACACCACGACCAAGAAAGTTCTTAGGAAAAGAAAACATTTAACTGCGGGCATGCCTACAGTTTTAGTCCATTATCTTTATGGAAGGGAGCGTGGTGACATGTAGGTTGGTGTTGGAACAGTACATCATGATGGGTAGGCAGAGAGGGACTCTGGCTTCGCATTGGCTTTTGAAACCTCAAAGCCCACCCCAAAAGACACACTTCCTCCAATAAGGCCACACCTACTCCAACAAAGCCACATCTAATTCCTCTCAAGTAATGCCACACCCTGATTACTATGAATTCAAATGTATAAGCCAATAGAGGCATTCTTATTTAAACCACCAAACAGGGGCAGAGTCTCCAAATGCTAGTTAATTTCAGAAGATCTTCTCAACTTTCTTGTTTACCAGGAACTGTGTCTCCTTTTACAGCATTAAAAAGCAAATAATTCCCACCCTACATGCATGCACTCTCTCACCCATTTCCAGCCTTCTTCAAAGCTCATTTATCCTACACTTCCCTGTAAGAATTCCTGGCATATAGCAGCTACTTGGTAAGCAGAGGGCACGTTCCTAGTCGTGGCTATGTAAATCTGTGTCCACCCTGTTCTCTTGAAAGGAGAAGCTATGTGGAAGGTCGTTTCTTTTCTCTTCTGCTTCTCTTCCCTTGTACCTGCCCAGCAACTTCCCAAATAAACTCTAGTGTGGCAGCTGGTAGTGCGTCTATTCTGTCGTGTGAAACCGTAGCATGTTTATTCTCATGTTCAAAACCGTAGTGTGTCTATTCTCACCGGCAAAACCAACATCCTCACCCATACTCCCAGGAGTCCAAAGCCTGGCATGCTGCAAGATGCTTCCCATCTTACTGTGACATGCTTGAGGCCTGATGCACCTGTAGGACACTGGCCATCCCTTTCTGGTGTATGACTCCACATCTCACAAGCCATCTGGGGACTTCTCTACAGATAATCCAGTCTGCATATGAACACAGAACATTTCACTGTTTTTTGTTTTTGAGACAAGGTTTGTCTATGTAGCCCTGGCTGTCCTAGAACTCACTCTGTAGATCAAGCTGGCCTTGAATTCAGAGATTCACCTGCCTCTGCCCCTGGAATGCTAAGATTAAAGCCGTGCACCACCACAACCATTGTGTTGTTGCTGTTTGTTTTTTAATTTGTTCTGTTTTGAGGTTTCATACTGTAGCTCAAGAAGGCATGAAACAGTGATGCAGCTGACTGTGAACTCACATCAATCCCCCTGCCTCACCTGAGTGCCAACCACAGCTGTTGGCCTTTCAGCTTTCTAAAAACGCCTTCATCAGTCCTTGTGAAGAATCTGATATGTCCACCTTGTCAACCTGACCGCCAATACCTCTTCTGCTCAAATGGCAAGGCTTTCTGGAGTTGGGTACCAAGCTATCGTGTAACATTTGTCCCTTCAAACCTGTTACCACCAGATGGCCATAGTAACCGCCTTAACTCCACCCCATCACTTGCTCATGTCCACCCTCATCCCACCTCCGCCCCCGCATCATATCTAGTGTACTGGTCCATCTGCTGTTTGTTTTTCTGACATTATCTCTTAGGAGAGTAGAGGTCACCTAACAAAGTGACCAACACACATTGGCAGGAGTTTAGGTGGCAATGTGAACGGAAGCCTGACTCCAGGGCAGGGGGTGGATTTTGGAAAGGATGGCTAACCATCTGGGGAATACTCCATGGTTATTAGGCGAGGTATGAAAAAATGCCTAGGACAAACAAAAATCCTTAACTTTTCTTTTTTCCAACAAGAAAAAAAAAATGCATCCATAGGAATAGACCTATAATGGACCCAGCACAGATTTTATTTATTTTTTTACCTTGCTTCTGTAGTAAAAAATGATTTTTACACTTCATTAGCATCTACTCATCATAAGAAGCTATGAGTTCCATGACACGGATTAAAGCACATCCGGTACTTTTAACATATGCTCGGTAATCCTCCCCCCCCCCAACATTTGTCTCCTTTCCAAGCAGCCTTCCTACTATTTCTTTTTCCTTTTTAAACTTTTTTTTTTTTTAAATTAAATGTAAGTGTATGTTTGTACATGCAGATCTCCCTGGAACCGGAGTTAAGGAAGCATGTGAGCCGAGGTTTGTGGGTGATGGGAATCGAACCCGCTTTCTCTGCCAGAGCCTGGGCCGCCAGTCTCTCCCCTTGTATTTTCATAAAGCACGGTGTTTTTAAAGTTCTGTAATAAGGCAAAGGGACTCACAAAGTGCATCATTTGCGCATGGGTGCAATGTGCCTATTTTTCTGTTTTAAAGAAAGAAACGGATATTCCGAGATTTCTAGCTCTTTTTGGTTTAAAGATGATAGGAAACACCTGCAGCCTGCACGCCGAGGCCCCTCGGCCTGAGTCGCCCTCGCGCCATCGGAAGGGCGGGTCGTTGGACCCGGGTTCGCTTCCCCAGGACGGCAGCCGCGAGATCGCTCGGTCCGCCCCTGCCAGGCCGGTCTGCGCGTGCAGGGGGCTGGGCCACGGGGAGAGAAGCCCGGAGGAGGATGCCGCCGCTCTCCCCGCAGGCTCGCCTGTGCGAACCGGTCCCCGCGCCCCTTAGGGGCACACCCGCCGAGCCTCTTCCGGATCCTTCGGTCCCTAGACACCGGCTCAGAGCCGTGAGTCTCGCTTCGAAGTCGTAGGAAGCTGGGGTCCCGCGCGGCGCCCGCGGGCGTTGGTTGCGCATGCTCCATCGACGCCTGTCTGGGCCCTGATAGAGTCTTCGCGAGGCCGGCACAGCGGAGCTCCAGTGGCGCAATCGGTTAGCGCGCGGTACTTATACAGCAGTACATGCAGAGCAATGCCGAGGTTGTGAGTTCGAGCCTCACCTGGAGCACGTCCGTTTTGGAGCCAAGCTTTACGGCTATTTTATATCTGTGCACGAAGAATTATGCGTCCTTCAGTCTCCCCGCTTCATGTCTCAGGCCGAGGGAAACCAGCTTCCTGAGGAGCCGTGCACTCGTTTTTCGAGCAGCTTTGTAACCACTAAGCATCATCGAACGAGCAGTAGAACTCAGTCGGCTGCCGACTCCTCTTTTCGGTCTTCAGGTGGGTGTTTAAACCGCATCCAAGACCCGGGATGCACACCGATCCCGGGGGCTCCTGATGCCGGGAGGCTTCCTGCGGGTGCACGGAGGAGGCGCTACCCGAGCCCGGATCCAGCCCACTGCTTCCGGGTGGCTTTCCAGAGCCAAATGGACCACTAGCGTGGGACCTGGGCGAGGGACCTGCCCCAATTTCTAGCATCAGACCCCCCTGTCTGCAGCCTCTCCTTCACCCTTGGTTCAAGGCAATCCCCCTGCCCCCAGCATTTGCGGTTGTAGGGAACAGGTGATTGGGAAATTTCCATTCCCCATTTCCTAAAGCCCTGCCACCACTCTGGAATACTGGCCACGAGAATAGGCGTCTGTCTTAGCTAGGCTACCAGCCATCCTAGCCTGGGATCCAGCCTACTGAATCCTAATCCGTTTGCTCAGTGCTGCACCCTCCCTCCCATACCTTGGGCTCACTGACTCTTCTTGCTCAGGATGGAGGCTTAGTTTCCTCCTTAGAAATCCGTCCCGAGCCTGGTAACAAATGTGAGTTCTGTGAAAAATTAAAAGATTGCTTATTTAAGCAAACAAACAAACGGGCTGGAGAAATGATCTCTTGCAGAGAACCGAGAGTCCAGTTCTCAGTAGCCACATGGGGGCAGTTCACACCCTTCTGTAACTCTAAGAGGACCCGCTGCCTGGCCTCCGTGAACACCAGCACTCAAGGGCAGGGACCCAAACACAGGCACACAAGTAGAAATAAATCTTAAACAACAACAACGTATACCCGAGATTGGTGCCGCCAAATGCACCGGAAGTTCTACCCTTCCACGTTTAAGTGGGTTCCACAGATGAAACTCAGGTTTGCATGGAAATGCGTTTAACAGCTAAGCCATCTCACAGGCCCCCAGACCCTGACTATGTTTCTTTGATTAGTAAACAATAGTCCATCATACAGATCATCTTCATTGCCAAAATGGAGGTTTGAAAAAACAAAAAACAAAAAAAAAAAAAAACAGGCATTTTCAAAATAAAACTTGCTGGAAAAAAATCTCTTTTCAAAAGAGAATAATTAATTTTTTCAAACCGACAGCCCGTTAAAAGTGATCAGATTTGCCACGTGTAAGTTTCTAACCCTCAGTACTTATTCACTGTTATGATTTGGCTTTAAAATACCTCCCCAAAGCCACATGCCAGCTGATGGGATTTGGAAGAGGTAATTGGGTGAGGTCTCTGATCTCATAGTCTGTTGGTGGATTCTTCATTGGGCTATTGAGAAGTCGGCAAGATGTTAGATGGTGAGAACCAGCCTGAAGTGGGTCACTGGTGGTATGACCTTCTGGACTTCACTGTATCCCCACACTTTACCCTTCTCCGTTTCTCAGATGCCATGAGCTGAACCCTCAATTTACTACATGCTCCCACCTTAAGGTATTTTGACTTGTCATCTGTGGAAAGCAAAGTGCCCAGCCAATCATGAACAGAAACCTTTGAAACCGAGGGCAAAACAGGCACCCTCGGGCTGATTTTTGGTCACAGTGATAGAATATGACTATAAACAAACATAAACCACTGGGAGATTCCTTTGTCCAACTACACTGAAGAAGTTCTATACGAAACCCCAGCTCTGATTCCTAAGTTGTAGAACTTTCTTTTAAGGCAGCTCACTTCCATTTTTCTAACAATTCTTAGGAACAGAACAGTATGTAACTTTCTCTAGGGAGGTAAGAAATAGGTCTACTCCACCTCTTGGCACTTAATAGACCAAACAACACCAAAATCAAACAACAAACCAACGTTTATCGGGTGAGGGAGTGTGTATCTGGGGCATAGAAAAGCTTACCTCAGCCTGATTGAAGGCTCCTAAGTGCTGTTGCCCTGGGATTCTGCAAGTCCTTCAGGGAGCTCATGGACCTCCCCCCCCCCCAGCAGATATTACTTGGAGAATGTCCTAGGAATCCTTGGAAGTTTCCGAGACTTTGAAGTTTTGTTCATTTCCTGGGTCTTGGGTCTCACAAGCTTTCTTCCTACCTCCAGGAAGGGAAGGGATGTCTCAGTTCTGAGAAATATTTGCTCCTTAGATATGCTGTGTCCCCATATTGCTGTCCCAGCCCCACCTCCACCCTTACAGTTGGCCAGTGGCTTTTATTTTCTGGTCAGATAGGAAATGAAAATAGGCATAATTTAGAAATCCAAACTAGGAAATTATTGTTGGGCAAACAAAGAAAAAAACACCTTAACAGATTGGAAAATAATATAGTCCAACCAATTCTACAGAGATATTAATAGGAGGTTTTAGGGTTTGTCGAGCAATGAAATCAGGCAAGGGCAGGAGAGACAGTTCAATGAGGTAAAACTCTGATAACCTGAGTTTGATCCCTGAATCCAAGGCACCAACTCTCCCAAATTATCCTCTAATATCTATATAAACACTAGCATGTGATGCACTCCCAGCCCCTCCATGCATAATATTTTTAATCAGGTAAAAATATGTATGAGAAAAAGCTTAACAAACCACAAAATACTATTGCACAATTATCTCCAAACCCAAGGGATTAGGCTTGTGGACAATGAATGATGGTGTGAGGACAAAGGTGGCCAGATCTGGGGTACTGTAAAGGATGGTGACAACATAGCTGAGCGGCTCTTAGCAGGACAGAAACCTGGGGTACCACAGACTGATGTCAACTTTATGAATGTCTTGGTTGAAGACAGGCTCATCAATGCTATGAGTGACACCCCCAAAGAAGTGTAGTTTTATAGAATCTGGAGGCAGAGTACATAGTCTATCCAGGGACAAATGTTCTTGACAAATGACAAAAATGTGCTTCAGTGGAGATTGTAGAATGACTGCATCCAGTTAGGTGTTCAGTGTGTGTGGTTTCCTGGCTCGGCTGCTGTTCGCTCAGCCGCTGTTCCCATGTAGATCTGACATTTCAGCTGTGACAGCACCAGCTAAGAATGTCAATTATAGATGTGTCACCATTGCATAGTGTAATGTCAGGGGAACACAGAACAACCTGCTGAACAAATCTAGCCTGAAGACAGGCTTCATTTGGCTTGCTGGAGCCAGCTTACAAAATGTTTACATTTTAAAAGACAGTTTACATTCATGTTGGACAGAATTCACAGAAATGAATGATCTTCCAGAAAGACCTTGCCCTACAACTTCTAATGAAAAACTGGAAAGCAGCCCACCCAGAGCCCTTATTTCCTTCATAGCTGCATTGGCTATCTCTGTTAAGATGTTCCTGTAGCCTTTAGTTCCGACCATCCCTGCTCTCATGCCTTAGTCTCCATGCAGAGCTGGAGGCTAGCTGCCCCAGGTTCTCCATGACTGGGTTTCCTCATTCGCCTCCCTCTAGCCACTGAGCGAGTGAACATGTCTGGTAGAGGGATGGGATGCTCCTGTTGAACTCCCAGGAGGTCAAAATACAACCAGATGGCTGCTGCATGGCTGTATAGGTGAGGCCACTTAAAAGCAACAGCATAAAACCAAAGCCCAGTTCTCTACTGCAGGAAAATGTAAACATGCCCCAAAGTAGAGGAACGATATAATTAACCTCCGTGTGTCCTGGCTCTGTTTAGAATTGCCTCGACTCTTTTCCCACCACTGGAGTATGTGCAAGGAAACCCAAATTGTGCTGACAGGCAACCATTTCTATTTTTAATTTTATTTATTAAGCCTTTATAAGATTTATTTATAGTGTGGTGGCCGCTGCTCCTATTGAGCCTTTGATTCCTCATCATTCTTCACCCACTCCACTTGCACTTTCTGTGACTTGATTGTGTGTCTCCAAACATTGCCTTTCCTAGTAGTCAGATTTGGATGCCTGTCACATGCGACAAAGATGGTCTTGCCCAAGGTGGCTGTCGCACATTGTGGCATTTTACTTTGATGATTATCAGCAACCATTTCCTTCTTTCTTTCTTTCTTTCTTTTTTAACATTTATTTGTTTAGTGTGTCTAGCACGGTGGGGTGGGGGTGGGGGATGTCTTGGCCATGGTGTACATGCAAGTTAGGGGACAGTTTTTAGGAATTGGTTCTTTTCTTCCTTCCGCTGTGTGAGTCCTGGGGGTCCAACTCAAACCATCACGCTTGGGAACAAATGACCTCACCCACTGAGTGGCCTCACCAGCTTCTACCCATCTCCCCATCCTGCCCACCCCCTTGTTCAAGGCCTTTTTTGAGACAGGGTCTCATTGTGTAGACAAGGCTGTCTTCAAATTCATAGAGATAAGGGCCTCTGCTTTCTTATTGAGAATTCCCTTCTGGCTAAACTGAAAAATTGCGCTTTGGTCCGTTAAAGTGGCCCCAGGTTAGATGCCCGTGGCTTTGTATTCGTCAAGAGCTCTTTAATGTAGCAAACTCACTGTCTCCACTGAGGGGAGGGGACTCAGGTGCCTCCCCAGATCTGCCCTAGTCTTTATACCAGAGAAGGTCCCTCACCCACGTGGCTGGGTTGTGTCTGAGAAGTTCAGGGGCCTGCTATATTTGTGTTCATTTATTGTTCGCATCCATCTTCAAGTCCTGTGTCTCCCCTGTGGCAGTCCCACACTTTTCCACAACAGTGCTTGTCATACATGGATTTCTTGGAGGGCCGCAGTTGGCTCTTTTTGTTCATTTTGAGGCAAGATCTCACCATGTACCTCTGGTTGTCCTGGAACTCACAATGTAGACTATACTAGTCTTGAACCCACGGAGATTCACCTGTCTTTACCTCCTGAGTGCTGGGATTAAAGGTGTGTGTGTCACCATGCCCAGCCAGACTCTTAATTCATACCATATATACTTCTTGTTTATTTGGTGTGTGTGTGTGTGTGTGTGTGTGTGTGTGTGTATGTGTGTACATGCCATGTCACACATGTAAAAGTCAGAGAACTTTTGGGAGCACGTTCCCTCCTACCCCGTGAGTCCCAGGGACTGAACCCATTGTCTTTCTTGGTACCAAGTACTTTTGCCCAGTGAACTACCCTGACAACCCCCTGCAGTAGACTCTGTCCCACTTCTTCCCCCCTCTTCCGCCTCTTCTCCATACAGAAACCCAAATAACCCAGATCAGACCCTGTCGCTTCTCCCCTGAATGCAGGCTAAAATACAGGGCCTCTGAAGACCCCGTGTATTTCAAGTGGCCTCTGCCCACCTACCGATCCTACTACTGTGATCTGGCTTTCTCCTCTCTCCACACTCCCCCCCCCTTCTGTTGCTTCTGCCTCAGGCAGGGCCTTTGTGACAGCCAGTTAGCTTTGATCATCATCCCCAGATCTTAAGGTAGCAGGCCACTCAACCATCTGGACTCACAGGTCTTTCCTCGGAGACGAGATGGAGCTCAGGTGCCCCATCACACCACCCTGAAAACACTGTTTGCTGGGAATGTGGTGCATACCCACAGACCCAGCTCTTGAAAGGCTGAAGCAGGAGAATTGCCACAAGTTTGAGGCTAGGTGGTCCAAGTCTACCTCATAAGACCCATTCTCAACAAACAAGAGTGTGGGTGTGGGCAAGAGGGGATCACATTTATCCAAGTGTTAATGGTTTATCCCTCGTCATTCAGACGGTAGGTCCTGTTGTACCAACCAGTAAGTACAAAACCCAGGACCAATGGATGGATGAATAGTATAAAAACAACATGGCACAAAGTCTAAAGCTAAGCGAAGGGTTAATGCCCAGTTCTCATGTACAGTTCTACTGTCCATACAAAAATTGGGGTCTGGGTTATAAAGCCTTCCCAAGGTCTCAGCATTGGGGTGTGCTAGTCCTCAAACTATGGGGCTTACTGTTTACTTGAAGAGTATGGTTTCCACTGGGCTCCATGGAGGACCTCCATGGGCTCCAGGGAGGACCACCACTGAGGAGGATTGCTTTATGCTTCCCAAACCACAGGGATACATGAGACCTGCCTGAGGAGCGTGTGGTCATGCAGGTTCCCAGGCTGCCCGCTCTGGACATTGCCACTACTCTCAGGAAGCCCATGAGCTCACTTGGAGGAGAAGGTAAGGACTGGGCGACCAATAAGTCTCCAAAGAACTAGAAATCCCCCAAGCCCTGCAAGCGAGGCTGGCCTGTCCCTCTAAGCTGAAGAGGTTCTAAGGAGAACTAGAAAATGTTTTCCTGTAGGAGCTGAGGTAGGGGAGTTTCTCATCTTAGGCTTTGGATTTTGGCTTCTCTCAGCTCTTCCTTGGCACACTCCTGGATTTGCTAGACCAGCCCAGAAGAAAGGAGAGAAAACTATCCTTTCTTTTTAAATAATTTTTTATTTGTGCATCTCTATTTGTGCACATGTGTGTGGGATGCTCATGCCTGTGAGTGTGTGGAGACCGGAAGAAGGCCTTCGAACCCTTTTGTGCGGGATTAGGAGTTTGTGTAGACTCTGTGCTTGTAATGCAGGTGCCGGGATCCGAACTCCAGTTGTCACCTCTCCTTGCACAAATGCACATAACCAACCCCTGCTGTCAGTTTTATTGTTATTTTGCTGTCACCATTCTAGAGAAAGCACACCAAGACTCCATAAGGTTGTATTGTTGCCCAAGCTCAGACATCTGCTAAGAGCTGGGAGTGACAAAAGTCTCCCTGGCACAGAACACTAGGATTTAGTCGGGTAGGGATTCCTGATCACTTTCCTGGGATCTAGGGAGTCTTCCGGTGAGTCCCCGCAAAGAACTAGTAAGTCCCCGCAGGCCTTAGGAAAAGCTGTGCCTGGCTGCACAGACAGTCTCCTGCCACACGGTAGTGCTGCGTTCCTGCCCCAGGAGGTTTTTTTAAACAATGGTTGCTTGGGCAGGGCGGAGCAGCCCCAGCTCTTGATTGGGATTTCTTCCTCCAGGGCCACCTGGGGTTTCTCATGCAGCTTTAACTTGTACTCAGACCATCTCCCAGCATTCCCAAAACACCACCATAAAAGGCAGAGTTGGTTCACAATATATGAGCCAATCAAAGGCTTGGGACAGAAGACCCAGGTTTGAACAGGAGAGTTGCAAATTTTGAGGACCCGACTAGAAAAAATGATGCCCAGATTTTCTTCCCGTGTCTCCATCTGCCAAACACAGAATATCTCCGTGGGCCACTGAAATGGCCCCCAAGTGTGTCATCACTGTACCTACCATTTGGGAAAATATCCCACCCCTCACCCTAGCTGTTTTTACTTAAGACGGCCCAAGAACCCAGGCTGGGACTCAGCCCTTCTAGATTCTCATCAACCCTACCTTCCCACCAACGAAGCTTTAGAGCCTTTTTCACAGCCCATACCACACCTTCTAGTGAGATTTAGCTGCTTCACAATGGACTGTGATCTGAAGTTAGGATATGAAGCTGAGTAGGCAGCATAGTGGGAGAGCATTGAGTGCTGTATGCAAGGCCCTTGATTTGAGTCCCTGGTACTGGAGGATGGGTGTGTATATATGTATAGCTGAAGGCAGAAGCCAAGGCTTTGTTCTTCAGAGCATCCTAGAGTAGACCCTCTCCAGGGCATCCTCCGTGCCCTGGAAGAAGTAACAAAGGTCTCTGGAGAGCAAGTGGTAATGGGAAAGAGGGCTGAGGGCTGAAGAATGGAGGTGAGGGGGGGGGGCGCTGCTTTTGAAGGTGGGGGAGGGCAGGGCTGCTCGATTTTATTGTTCTGCCTTTCTCTATGTCTCTGCACAGAGGGCTGATGTAGAAATCCCCCTTGGACATTTTTGTCCCCTCCCCCAACCCCATATTGAATTTTCATTCTACATCTGGGCCTGGTGACTCATGTCTATAATCTTCGTACTTGGGATGATGAAGGCAGGAGGATTTCTGGGAGTTGAAAGCCACTCTGGGGTACATAGTGAATTCCAGATAAGCCTAGGTTAGATAGTGAGACCCTGTTACAAAAAGCAAAAACAGATAAGCAAGAAATATTTTTAATTCATCGACTGGTCACATAAAAAATCAATTTAAACATTTTGATTTATATTTAAAATGTCATTTTTAAAGGATTCAATTGTTTTGTGTATGAATGCTTTGGTTGCATGTGTACTGTGAGTGTACAGTGTCTGTAGAAGCCAGAAGAGAGTGTCGGATCTCCTGAAACTGGAGTCATAGATGGTTGTTAGCTACCACATGGGTGTGGGAAACTGAATCCAGATCTTTTGCAAGAGCGCCAAGTGCCCTTAACTTCCAAACGACCTCTTCAGACCCCTAAAATGTAATTTTTTCATTCAATAGGCCATGCAATGACAGATTCAAAATTCAGTGTTTAAAATAGGTATCTTTGGTTTTGGGTTTGCATTTAATATATAAATAATACAGGGGCCAGGGGTGTAGCTGAGTTGGTAGAGCCCTTTGATGACCAACATGGCATTACATTAGGCATGGTGGTGTACACTGGTAATCTCAATACTCAGATGGAGACAGAGAGGTCAGAAGTTCAAGGTCAGAGGCCAGAGAGATGGCTGAGCAGGTAAAGGTGAGACTCCCCAGACTGGAAGAGAACTGACCCCCAAAGGTTGTCCTGTGACCTTCATGAGAGCATTCTGGCATGCCTGCATCCCTCCCCTCAAATAAGTAAATAAATATTTAAAAAGTTAAGGTCAATGAGGAACATGAGGGCAGAGGCAGGGGGATCTCTGAATTTGGGGCCAGCCTGGTCTACAGAGCAAGTTCCAGGATAGTCAGGGCTCCACAGAGAAACCTTGTCTTGCATCATCCCCATACCCCCAAAATTGTTCAAGGCAAATTCATGGCTAATCTGGGCTCCATGAGATTTGTCTTTAAAAACAACACAATAACTTGTGTGTGTGTGTGTGTGAACCACTGTTCTGAGTTCTGAGTTCTTGGCTAGCCTCCAGGCCATCACCAGTGGTCATGTGAGTCATGATTATGTGCTATTTGTTCCCCTTGGAAATCAATCAATCTGTAAAATGGAGCCAAGGACCACCAAAAAAAAAAAAAAAAAAAAAAAAAAAAAAAAAAAAAAAAAAAAAAAAAAAAAAAA